>JAOUZG010022949.1:986333-1006665 GCA_026289955.1 Argiope argentata
ATATATATATATATATATATATATATATATATATATATATATATATAATCATTTGTATGATAGACTTTTTTCTTGGAATTACGAGTATAATATACTTTAGAACAAGTAATATACATATTGAGAAATTAAGTCAATTCCTATTTAGATCAACAAAGAAAAATTTTATTTTAGTTACTTTCAGTTGAATATTTACAATTAATAGAAATAATTTATCAAAAAAAAAAACCATTTTCGTGAAAATTAAACTCGCATTCTTCACCATCGCGCTGAATACTGAAATCCTTGCATTTTTCCGATTGGTTACTGCCTGTTGATTTCAATTTTCTTTGGAAACTGCTAAAGTTTTATTTAAAGTATTAAACATTAATTAAATTGAGTTAATGAATTAATATTTGAAAAAACTGTATTAATAGCAAGTGCTATCCGCTACAAGTTTTAAAAAATACTTTTGAACTTGAGTTGATGAATAAAAAGTATGTTATTAACGATTGAAAATTTGAACCAGAAATATATATGTAGGCAGAGTGTAAACTAATAGTAGGAATTGAAAAATGAATCTATGATTTATATTCGAGTCGTTGCTCATTAGTTATTTATTTTCCAATCTAAACTAAGTTCAAATTCAATAACTTTATAAAACATCGTTTTTTGAAACTGATGAGCATTAATATTTTTTTCTTCTTCTTAACCAAACTGCATTTCTCAAATTTTTTTATTTATTTATTACATTTCAAAGTTTTTAATCTTTGAAACAATCAATTAATTAATCGTTTAAAAATAAGTTAAAGTCAGAAGTTTTTATTCAAAATTTAATTTCCAACGAATACGTCATTTGTCAATTTATGTTTAATAGCCATTTGTAGGAAATTATTTCCACGAAATTCCATTATAAAGAAATAAAGAATTTGGAAATAAAGTTTTAAAAATCCAATAACTGTATAATTTTAACTCAGAAAAATCACTAGGAAAAATCATTTTTAATACTTTAATCAATCACTTACCTGCTCAACATTGTTTTTGTTGTCAAAACGTATTAATCTTTCTAGAAAAAACAGAAACACATTAGATTCATCAGCTCTTTTCCTTAAACTTTAGTTAAAGAAAAGGTATATCTAAATATCCTTTTAAAGTAAAAATATCCTTTTAAAGTATCTCTAAATATCCTTTTAAAGCAAGGTTTCTTTTAATAATAATAATAATAAATAAATAAAACACCTCGATTTTCAGTCTATGGCAGTTAAGATTTGTGTCCATGTTTTATCTGTGATATAATCTCTCATTTAACTTAATCCTGATATTACACGGCAATTTATAATAATAGGATTGAAAATATAAATATAATTGTACATCAGGGAAGGAGAAGGGGGATGAATGGTCATAGGTTGAGAATATTCTCTGGTAAGGAATCTGTACCACTCATAATTAAAAGATCAAGAAAGAATTAAGCAGTCTTTAAGTGGAATTAATTGATTCACCATATGTACCATTCAATAAGGAGAAGAAGATGCTATTTGATATACCACTTATAATTAAAAGATCAAAAACGAATTCAGCAGCATTTATGATGATTGATTTAGATGATTCTTTTATTTGAATTTAATTCTTGGCAAATGAATACGAGTTTAGAGAATCGATATTACTGAATTTGCGATAAGATTATGGGATAAAAAATAATATAAGTAATAAATGTTTGATTTAGATTAAGTGATTGATAATTGCTGCAATATATGAAAATTATTATATCATCTGGACTGAACGAATGAGTCGATATTTTTTTTAATCTTTATAAAGATGTAAAATTTTTTTATTAATACAAGTTGTGTTAAAAGATATATAATATCTTGTTGGTAATTTCTTTCTTTCTTTTATTCCCCTTTTTTCAATTCCTACTATTAGCTCACACTCTCCCTAAATATATCTTGTTCAAATTTTCAATCGTTAATAAAATACTTTCTATACCTTCACTCAAGTTTAAGTACCTTTTTTTAAACTTGTAGTGGATGTCACTTGATATTAATATCATTTTTAAAAAAAATATTAATTCATTAATCGAATTTCATTAATTTTCAATATTTTAAATAGAGTTTTAGCAGTTTGTAATGAAAATTGAAATCAACAGAGAGTAGTTCAATAGGTAAAATGCGACGATTTCAGTATTTTTCATGTAAAGATGAAGAATGGCAGTTCAATTTATACGAAAATCTATAATTTTTTTGATGCATTATTTATATTAATTGTAATTGTTTAGTAAAAAGTTACGAAAAAAAATTTTTTTTTGGTTGACCTAAGTAGGAATTGGCTTGATTTTTAAAAAATATTGCTTGTTTTTTTCCCCTTTGGTTTAATAAGGATTCAGGCGGTAATGTATAGGCCTGGTGTTTACGAGCTTCTGAAATGTTTTTTTTTACCTTCTTGTATACTAAAATATTGAGAAAGTATTATAATCCTCAACATATTCTATGCCGAAATTTTGTAGTATCTGACCAGACGAATTAAAACCTGCTTGAAGTCGATAAACACACATTGGGCATTATATTTGTCTGTCAATGAACTCAGTAATTCAAACCCGCTTGATGCTGAATAAATAAAATTGGTACTTACTAATTAGACCGTCCACCTTTATCGCCAAATTTGAAATCGTCGCCCATGAGTTGCTAAACCACCAATTATGGCAATTGGGTAAGCCGTTGATCTTTATCGCCAAATTTAAATTCGTCGCCAATAAGTTATTCAACCGTTGGCGACCATTGGCGAAGACGGTCTAATACGTAAATATTGTAAAATGCTACACATGTTCTTAATTTTGTAGATTTCTGTCGAATTTTGAACGAAATCGACTCCGGAGAAGTCTGTCTGTGTGGCTGTTCAAGTGCAAACAAACACAATAACTATGAAATATTAAAGCGCTCTAGATATATATAAAAATTTAGTAAAATCTAAAATGTAGATTTTTATCAATTTTGAGAAAATCTGTCAAAGGGTCAATTGTCTGTCTGTTTGTACTTTCCCAAGTATGTAAATGCAATAACACATAAATACATATCTTAATTCAATGATATTAGATATGTAATCTTATGGTCGTAGCTCTTTTGTCAAAGATTGGTTTTAATTTATCGGAAGCAAGACACATTTATGCATCAATTCAGTCAATATGATAGATTCCCGCCAAAGTTTTATATTTCATATGAGTTGTTCCTTATTGTGAAAGGTAATCGTGGTTTGATCCAAGGTTTAAAATTTTATTCGGGAAGAGAGAGATAAGGCTTTTATTCGAGAATATTTTGGGGAAATATCTAATCAGATGATTCTTCGGTTCCGGAAATCCGCTGTTTTAATGATTCAATTAAGAATCCTTTGTATACCTGAGATATTTGTAGATTATGAGTAATTTTGCATCGAATGACGGCGCCTTCGGATTACGCAATTTCAGCTTACAGTTTTGAGATGCGATTATTCAATGCCCATATGACATACGACTTCAAAGATTAAGGAGCTAAATCTGATTGGTGTATGTTTGGATTATTGTTTACAAATTTGTCATTTTCATCATCGGATGCCGTTTCGCGACTCCTTCCGTCTGGTTGCACACCTAAGTTTAGTTTAGTTATATTAACGTTCCGCTGTAAAGCAACCCTTCCCTACATACCTATACAGATCCCATCTAGCCAACTCTCCTTACTGTAGCTGTGGCGAAATAGGATCTCCAATTAACCATGCCACAGAATGCCTACTCACTCTCGCATGGCACATGAGAGAGCCAGAGAGAGGTCTCGAAGAAGAATGGCACAGGAGAGTTGCATCAAATACCCTTTCACGCGGCAAAATCCACTCCATAGTAAACCACATTCATAAATACCAAGACCTACAATAGTTGAGACCAGAATTCCCCTTGTGAAAAGAAACCAAAATTGTAACTTAAAAAGTCCCTCAAAAGTGCAGATCTCATGAAGGAAATTAAGACCCCAGGACCCAGAAGGACGCTACGTATTTCTGACTCTATAGTGCTTATTCATTTGCCATACATATGTTCACAATTTAATTTGTCAATTCCCCCCTTTTCGGTTGGTAATCAGATTACCTTGTAAGTTCAACCCATAATCACCATTTGTTTCAGTAATCTTGTCCCCTCTATCCAGTTATAAGGTTAGAAAAAATTGAACAAATTCGTGTAAGATTTTACACCGATGGCATTCTCTCTGGAAATTACTGAGTGCTGTATCGTCTCTCTCTCTCTCTCTCTCTCTCTCTCTCTCTCACACACACACACACACACACACACACACACACACACACACACACACACACACACACACACACACACACACACACACACACACACACACACACCCACACACACACACACACACACACACACACACACACACACACACACACACACCTTGTACTCATCCAACTGGTTAGATATCTTAGCGTTATAGGCACCGGGGGCACAGGATGGCGTTATGTTGTGTAAAGCAACACTAGGACTATTTTGGGTCGGACTTCTAATTTTGAACCTCGTTCAGGCGACGAAGATGACACCTGCGCTGGCACCCCTCTCTCCGTACCACACTACGCCAACGGGAGGATGGATTTAACTCCGACGGATTTAACGTGCAACAGACACCCTTAAGGCCCTATCACACAGCAAAACATCGTTAGCACTTTCGTCGGAAAACGACGACGAAAGTGACGTCACTTGAGGATTTGCTAACTGATAAACCTAAAAACTTAGGTTTACGTTATGGTGTATTTATCGCTCTTTATTCTTTTCTCCTACTAAGTGAATATCAGAAATTTTCTCATTTCATACTTTGTCAGACTTTAGTCAAGACGTTGCATAAATTTATAATTAAATCCTGGATAATTTCTTAAAGTGATCCCATTAGCTTTCAATGAATATAAAAGCCCATGATAGCAATAATAGTTGTAATTTTTTTTTAAAAATTCAAACTATCTTGGAATTTGTAGATATGTAAATTACGAAGTCAATGCAATAAAATTCCATTGCTTTAATAAATTGCAATTCTATTGATGCATTATTGAATTTATTGGAATTGAATCACTTCTGCTTCAAATTTAATTTTTTGAGTGCTTAATACAATGAATATAATAAGGATTGTAAAATGAGACAAGTTGTACATTTATCGAATTTAAAAATACTTTTCTAGCCATTTTTTCTTTTGAATGTCTTTTTCATTTCTAATTGTATCAATCTTATTGTCAGTTATTGTAAATATTTATCGTACCATTCAACTAATTGTAATGTTTTCATCAAAATTAATAACAATGAAATCTGAAAAATAATAAAACTTTTTAATTATTCTTATTAACAGTTTTGTAATTATTTTTGTAGTAATAATGACAAGAAAAAAAATGCTGCGTTTGTGTTTGTATTTTATAAATTCCTATAAATTTATCTTATCAATATTAAATTTAAAACAGAAATATATTGAAAAGAAAAATGATTTGTGGTTGTGCATTCAATTAAGCTTAAAAGGTGCATACCATCATCGATAGTGCTGAAATTTTAAAATCATTTTTAAGTACCTTAAAAGTGCTTATTTTTCTAGAAAAGAGCTAATAAAACAAAAGTTGATAAATAAAACAGAAGAGGGGAGCCAATACATTTAAAATAAAATTAAATAACTTTTGAAATCTAATGATTTTTGTCTATGTGAAAACTGATATTTGTTGGATTCATCTCGACAAATTTTAGGTTTTGTGTACATAAAAATAAAAACTACTGTGTCTAGATGTGCAGTGCAAATAATTAAAGTTAGGAATTTGAAATATGGCAAGAAATTGATTCTAGGACATAAAAAATTCACTAAGAACATATTTTTTGGATTTTAATTTAAAATAAAAACAATATTTAAAAACATTACCACCATATCATTGATTAAGAAGTATTTTTTACTCTTTTAAATTTGATTGAATGTTTTTTCCCTCCTATTTATTTTTTAAAATTAATTTTTGAGAAAGTACATTGAACACAATTTATATTTATCATTCTTTTAATTAATTTTTATTTTTCCAAACAAGTTCAAAATTATAAAACAATTAAGTGAATAGGATTCTTCACTTGATAAATAGAGGTAAATTCTAAGGCATTACACTATTTAGACTCGCTCATTTCTAAAATTGTTCTTTAAAAAAATTTGTTAAATGTTTTGTTTTCATTTTATTTGTAACTACAGAGCTTTTTTTTTTAAAAAAAATCTTTGTGGATTTATTACCAGAATTTGTGATAAATAGGAATCATTAAATAATTTTCATTCAACAATAATAATCAAAAAATAATTTTCCAAAATATGTTATTGCATTTTCCTTAATTTTTTTCAAAGCTAAAGTATTAAAACTTCATTTATCTTTACATAGATATTAAAAAACAGGTTTGTCATAAAATTTCAAATTGCCAAGCATTTAAATAAAATAATAACCTCCACATTACATCAGGAATGAGAAGCAATAAAACATTTGTTTTTTAATCTGACCATTTCCAAATGTGTGGTTATTCTATGCATCTTTCTCAATGCAAATGTATAATCAGAAATATCATTCTAAACTAACTGTTAATTTGTTAAATTTAAAAGAAAAAAATGTGGAAAAAGAAGCCTGAATTTTACTGTCTATCATCTATTAAAAAATAATTTTTGAGAATGTATATTGGACTCGATTTGTATTTATCATTCCTTTAAATAATTTTTATTTCCCCACACCAGTTCAAAATTATAAAACAATTCCATTCTAAGACTATTTCTAATGGTATCTATAGTAGTTTTTTGCTAATGATAAGAGTATAATCTTTTTATATTTTTGTCAAAACCAAATATGTTTTATATTTCTGCATTATTTAGTCTCACTCATTTCTAAAATTGCTTTTTTAAAAAAATGTTAAATGTTTTGTTTTCATTTTATTTGAAACTACAGAGCTGTTTTTTTTTTTAAATCTTTGTACATTTATTACCAGTATTTGTGAAAAATAGGAATCATTAAATAATAATAATCAAAAATAATTTTCCAAACTATGTTATTGCATTTTTCTTAGTTTTTTCAAAGCTAAAGTATTAAAACCGCATTTATTTTACCTCATTTATAATTTTATTATTATTTATTACATAGATAATTAAAAACAGGTTTTTCTGAAATTTTTTAATTGCCAAAAAAAAAAAAAAGAAAAAGTAAAGAATATTATTTTTTAAAAAAACCCCTCTACATTACATCAGGAATGAGAAGCAATACAACATTTGTTTTTTAGTCTGACAATTTCCAAATGTGTGGCCATTCTATGCATCTTTCTCAATGCAAATGTAGAATCAGAAATATCATTCTAAATTAACTGTTAATTTATTAAATTTAAAAGAAAAAAATATGGAAAAAGAAGCCTGCATTTTATTGTCTATCATACAAAAGGTGATTTCGTTTTTTGCTAATGATAAAAGTATGATCATTTTTATATTTTTGTCAAAACTAAATATGTTTTATATTTTTGCAACATTGTAGGAACATCTAAGTATTAAAATTTAAAATCACTATTATATTTTTAACTCTAACATTGGAGTTAATTTTTTTAATTATATAGAAGCTGTTAACAAACTATTTAAGGAATTGCTATAATCAAAAGATAATATTATTATTTGAATAAATAAAGACTGAATATGGTCAAATATATTTCACATAAGGAAAACAATTCACATCAGAATTAATATTTTTTTATTTACTTAAAAATACCCTGTTGAATATCTGAAAATTCCATCACAATCCTTCTAGATAACTATTCCACATACGGTAGTGTGTTTTTTTAAAGTGGGGGCAATAAGTTGTTCCACAGAATGGGGAAAAGATACCGTAGTTTTACTTCGCCTTTTTCATTCTGTCGAAACTATTTTTAGTATTTAGCAATATGTAACATTAAATGCATGCTTTTTCAATTTTCAATATTATTGTAGCGCCAACCGATGCCTTTCTTGTTTCTTGGCACACTATGACACAGAAAAGTTTCAAATGATTGGTTGAATTTCGTTTGCAAATGATATTTCCGTCACTATCGTGGACATTTTCAAGCCGGTTAAAAAAGTTGACGATGACGGAAATCTTGCTTGACCGGTTGCCAGCGGGCACAAATCGGCAACTATCGAAGAAAGTGCTGATGGTATTTCGCCGTGTGATAGGGCCTTTACACAGCGGTTCTCCGTTGAATCGGGTATCGAACCTGTAACCCTTCGGCTCACGGTAACTTACCACCAGGTCACCGCGGTCCTCCTAGTTGCACACTTAAAAGGACATTTATTAAAACTTAACGAGTTTTTTTGGGGAGGACCTACTATTTGATATTTTTTCACAATCATTGATGATTAATTTTGGTATCGTTGGATTCATTTAATTCATTAAAGAAGTAAAAGAAATAAATAAAGGCTATGGCAAATTGTGTAAACTTTAACCCTTTGCATTCCGATGGTGCCCCTGACTCACCATACAAGATTGTGCATCATTTTAACGTTTTATTTATTTATTTTTCAAATTTAATTGTTAAAAATGCCTACATAATGGTTAAGAGATCTAGATTCATTTTTCAAAGAAATTCGACTTTAAAGAATTATGTATGTTTATTTTTCATTGCAATAAGCAAATCTTTGTATTAGGTGAATGATTGTGCATCTAATTATTTTTTGGAGTGCAAAGGGTTAATATATATATTGTATTTTTTGGATCGAGAAAAGATGAAACATTTTGAGTAATTGATGAAACCTTAGTTCATTATGTTTATGGATGCTTACGATTTATCTCTTATTGTGGAGAATATTTTCCAAAAATAATTCTACCAAGGAACTTATCTGATTTGTTAGAAGGTGTTTTCATGATTGACAGCTTGTAGGATTTTAGATCTGTATAGAATATTTAATACTTTTTGCTGTTTACACAATTTGTCCTTTTTGGCATTCTTGACAAACAATTTAATAATATTCAAACAAGCACATAATCGAAACGAGTTGTGTGTGTGTGTGTGTGTGTGTGTTTTAAAAATATATGAAGATTATATGAAACAACTATCATTAAAATGATAATTTTTGTTGTATTTTAAGATAATTCAAAAATTATTTAGTGAGATAACAATTTTGGTAAACAGTCATAACAATTTTCATTCGCAAGTCATACCGATTATCCGTCTAACGCCAACTAAGCCTATTTTCACGCTCGGTTAAATTTTATTTGATTTTTTTATTTCTGTTTCTATAATTTTGACTTGTTTTTCCTTTTCTTAGAAATCATTCTTTCTTCCTGAATAGAGTAGTTAATAACACATTAAGCCTATTTCGGGAAATTCTAACTTTTTTTTGCAGCTTATTTAAGCGAAGCATTGAATTCATTGCAATCGTAAAAGCATTCAATGAAGTAATTTTTGTTTACATTTGACTGTTGCCATTCGACCAATAAGAAACAAGTTTTAAACGTTAAACGTACCCATCTCAGTCCAATGACTCCAGTAGAGATCTATTCCTTGATAAGTTTTCATAGATCTCGGTTGGCAAGATTGAACCGAAGGGTATATTATATATATATTTAGATATATTTTGAACTGTCAGATGAGATCAACGTTTCTATATTAAATGTACGAAAGGAAACTGCTTCAATCAACATCGCCGATATATTGTTTGAAACCTGGAAACTGACGAAAGCAGGAGGGTAATTGTTCGTTTTGTTATTCGTTGTTTTACACAGTGTTTTTCCTTGTGGCACTTATGATTGTAAAAGTGAGGTGTCTTACAGCAGAATTCAATTTAATGCGACGTCATATCCATCGCATCTAGTTCTTAATTGCGATAATAACGCTCTAATATTTTGTCAGTCTAATGACTTTTTAAATCGACATAAAGAACATTTATTCTACTAATTATTTCTGCTCCAAGTGCCTTTTAAACACTTGTATGAATCGAAACGAAATTCAATTTGTGTTGCAGAATTCAATCCAGTCAATAAATGAAGATCCACTTTATTTCGATTCTTTAAACAGCTTTGATTCTCAAGAATCAAATTTTAAAATTTTCCCCATCATTTAAATGAATGAAATGACTGTTTTTTTTATTTTTTAAATTTTGATATAATTTAAAGAAATCCCTTTATTTTTGTTTTTTATACCATCTTGCCGGGGGGTGGGAGGTAAATATTATTCATCGTAGTAAAATATAATAAAGCGTGCATTTAAAAGCTAGATGGCATGAATAATTACATTTTTCACGTTTTCAGGCTTTTCAATATATCAAACTCGCCCAACAAATGTTAGAGTGAAAACTGCTGGTATAAAAAAAAAGCTTAAATGTTTGGTTGTGCGCTAAACAGCGTTTTTTCAATTCCTACTATTAGGTCATAGTACCTCTCTCTCTCTCTCTCTCTCTCTCTCTCTCTCTATATATATATATATATATATATATATATATATATAGTTAAAATTTTCAATCGTTAATAAAATACTCTCTATTCATCCAATCAAGTTTAAGTGAATTTTTTAAAACTTGAAGAGGATGATATTTGATGTTAATACAATTTTTTCACATATTAATTCATTACTTTTTATCATGCCAAAACTTGATGTTGTTTTGGGAATGAGGTTTGGGGCGTCAACAAAAATCCGTAGGCGAAAAAAAAAATTATTATCTGCACGAAGATCTAAAAAAATCATCTTTTAATAACGTGTTGCGATTGCATTAAAAAAAGCTCTGATTTTAAAAAAATAAGTTACTGTCAACAGGAAATAAAACGTAGAAAAATGTCATTTTGAGCACGTGATAATATGAAATGAAATAAATAGGAAATATCATATTTTTTAAACAATAAATGAGAAACAAAGTTTTTTTTATGATCGTTTGCGATACTAAAGTGACTCGTTCAATGAAACAATGAAAATGAATAAAAACATAATTTAACTTGCACGAGCACGTGGTGCTTGGCCGTTCAAGAAATGATGCTCTGACATGATACAATGAAATATGCATAGCAGATTTCATTTTAAGCTTTTTATACTATTATTTTTTCATACAAAAAAAAGTCATGCACTGTAATGTTAAAATAAGTTATTAACATGTTTTATATTTCAACATATTTTAAACTATGTCAATAGTTAAAAAAGAGGCCTCATAATGATCATTGCTCGTGGTTTGAAAATACATAAATTGGTCACTTCATGTACCTTGAAACTGGAATAATGGAAAGTCATTTGTCTTGCTTTCTCTTAAATGTTATTAAAATAGAAGAGTAAATAGGTATATTCAAATTTTTGTGGGTATCCATTTAATAATCGATTGTTCCAACAAGTCATGACAATTAGTCTTCAATTTCATCCCACTTTCTTATGCCACTATGAATAATTTGCAGTTCTTGCCATTTAGGCTGATGTATTATTTAATTTTCAATTAACTTAACCAGCAAAGTCTTCTGAAAGCAAGTAACTGAGCTCCACAAGAATTTTGTACATGAATAAACATATTTGAATTAATTATGCAAATGAAAATTTTAATATGAATAAAAGCGAGCGGTTTACTGACGACTCACTTTGAGCAGTGAACCACAACAAGCAGTCGAGAATTCGCCGACTTAAAACATTAATTAAAAATCCTAGAAATAAACTCCGCTTGTGTTGCACTGGAGGACGGAAGAATAAACATGAAATCTCTGCCCCCAGTTTATGCTGTTGATTTGTCTCCGAATAAAAGTTATATCATTCTGAATATTTATTAACAATATATGTATTTATTATTACTTGCCTACCATGACAAATTTTATTACCAAGTAATCTTTTTCTTTCTTTTTTTCTTTACAAGCTCGATTTGAAAAGCATCGTTAAACTCGTAATCTTTATGCAAGAGTTCCCTCGAACAAAAAGATCGAAATTCGTAACATGTGATTAACGATCTCAAATAAGCATAAAAAGACTTTCACAAAATCCCATGTAGTGAGTGAGTGTATCGATACTGAAAAACAAATCTTTGAATTATGCATCGCATAGTTTTTGTATTTTAAATAATCTATCGCTTCATTGCACGAGAGTTGATATCATAACAGCATGGTATCGATAAATGGATAAAAAAATAAAATGTTCTTCGGCTGTGAGATTGAAGAATATCCGAGTCCGACTCTCCCATTTAATGGCACCGAAAAGGTCATTATCTGTATTTTGTCGTAAGTGAGTAGGTTGTATGAAGGAACAAAATAATAATAAAATGAAATGTCGGCGGGAAAAAAAGAAAATGTATCATTCAGTTTCAAAACTGATATTTCGAAGATGTCTTGAATATTAAAACTAGAGGACCTTTTTAAGAAGAGAGTTGTACTGAATTTCTGATTAGACGCCTATCAACTATTAAAAAAGATTGTGATAGATAGGGGATTTTTAATAAAAAGCAGTTAATCTAGTGGTGTAAGATAATTATAATGCTGAAAGTTGCATTTGATTAAATTGTATTTTTTGTTAGGATAGTTGCTTTTTAAATTTAACCATCAATTGCAGAGTAATTAATTCTTTTAGCCCGAACTGTACTGAAGCTAATTTAACTAAAGGTAAGGTAATCATTTTAAGATTAACCAGCGGGTGACCGAGCTCCGCTCGGAGAAAACAGGTATCGAAGCTAACTCGAATATTTAAATTTTCAATTGTGATTTATCGAAACAATACATGCCGTATTTAGTTATCAAAGTTATTCTTATTTTTTTCTGATGAATGTTGAAATGTCGGAAATGTGGGGCGATTTTCGACTTATTATTATAGTATAAGATAAAATTAAAACTTAAGCTCCAAGCATGCGTTACGAGTAAAAGGGAAAAAATTATCTTATTAATATGTTGCCATCAGATTGACAAAAACTCAAATTTAAAAAAATAAATTATTATTGCGCATTAAACATATAAAAATGCAATTTTCATCACGTGTCGCATGAAATGAAATATATATATACATATGAATATTGATATAGATGGCATATTGGCTATAGATGGCAGCACGCTACCACTTGAAAATTTAAGTAGCCATTATGGCGAACTAATAAAGTTTGAAAATATCCTATCTGTAACTCCGAACTGCTCAACCGTAGCGCTTCAAAACCGGCGCCAATCCATTCCTCGTGGCCAAAAACCCCAGACCCCCAAGTTTACCGGAGTTTATTAATTCTGGGGCGATTTTCGACTTGACAACCATTCCTCGTATTATAATATAAGATTTTGGCAAGAAATCTTGCATTAACCTTAAGTATCATCATGCCGAAGTTCAGGCACAGGGATAGTGCGTCCAGTTCCAGGTTTTGAGTCCCGGTTAGGGCATGGTTGTTCTTCTGTGTTCTATCTGTAAGGTGTGGGAATGTGCCTCCTTGTAAAAAGGGGTTCTTGCAAGCGAATGTGATGAGTGAGTAGTAAAGGTCGTGCTCTTGGTCCTAGTTGGCGCTATTACAAACAAGAGAAGGCTTAAATCGCTGAATACCTCAGTGAGCTTGTGCATGGCAAGTGCCATAAGAAACAACAACATGATCAGTTATTTCACACTATAGTAAAGACATAGCGTACAGTATTGAGAGGTTGTATTACAAATATTAACCATGCTTTGAATGGATCATCAGTTTAATTCAACTTTAATACAAATACTTATCATATTTTGGACCAGTAATAATCTATGACAGATAATTTTATAAAAGTTTACCACGTATAAAAAGCCGGCTTTCTGGCACAGAGGTATCACGTCTTCCTCGAGTTCTGGGAATGCCGGTTCAGCTTCTTCTGTGTGCCCGGTGTTCTGTGTGCTATCTGTGAGTTGTGTGACTGTGCCCCCCCCCCTGTAAAAAGGGGCCGTGCAAGCAAATATGGTGAGTGTGTAGCTAAGTCGTACTCTTGGCCCTAGTTGGCGCTACTTTAAAAACAAGAGGCGCTCCTTTCGGCTTAAATCTGCTGCTGTATCGGCGGGGGGGGGGGGGCTCGTCCATGGCAAGTGCCATAAGTAACAACAACATAACAACGTGTGAAAATAGATAGCAAACTACAACAGGTTATATTATGAAATATTTGTCATGCTTTGAAGTGAATAGCAATCTATATCAGATTCAATTGTAAAAGTTTACCATTAATCAATAATTTGTATAAAAATTTTAAATTAATGCCCCCAATTTTTTAATCTTGGATTTTTAAAATTAAGTTATCATAATTTTTAAGCCTTGGAATTTTCAACATGAAGACTTGGTTTTTACTTCGAATATCGGAAATGATGTTAATTTGATACAATAAAATAAATTGACTCATTTCGACTTGATCGTTACAGATAAAATTAAAAACTTCTAAAAGTATAAACACGTTCAATTTCTGTTTTAGAAAAAGTTTTGAATCATAATTTAATTAAATTTAATAAACTTTTTCAGCTACGATGTAATTGTATGTATATAAAAATGCTGAAGATAATGTAAAGGTTACAACGTTACTCAGTATCATCTGACATTGAAGTAAAAATCCAATATTTAAATGAAAATCTTCGAAAACTTCAATCGATATGGCAACTGAGATAAACAGTTGTTCTTTGGGGGGGGGGGGACGGTGCATAATTTCGAATAATTTATATGAATTTAATTAGGGTTTTTTCTATTATATTTGTCTATTGAAACCTGTCAAAGATTTGTATTATCATGTCAGAACATGATGTTGTATTTGTGATGAGGTTTTCGGCATCAACAGAAACCTGTAGACGAAAACTAATATATATATATATATATATATATATATATATATAATCTACACGAGCATTTCAAAAAATCAGCTTTTGGTAACGCGTTGCCATTGCAATTACAAAAGCTCTGATTTGCAAAAATAAGTTAATAAATGCAGCAAATGAAACCTAGAAAAATGTCATTTTGAGCGCGTGATTATATGAAATGAAATAAATAGGAAATGCGATATTTTTTTTAAACAATCAATGCGAGATAAAGTTGTTTGGATCGTTTGCAATACTAAAGTGACTCGTTCAAT
This sequence comes from Argiope argentata, assembly GCA_026289955.1. Taxonomy (NCBI): domain Eukaryota; kingdom Metazoa; phylum Arthropoda; class Arachnida; order Araneae; family Araneidae; genus Argiope; species Argiope argentata. The sequence goes on from JAOUZG010022949.1 coordinate 1,001,328, forward strand.
GAAACCATCAAAATGAATGAAAATATAATCTAACTTGCACGAGCACGTGGTGCTTGGTCGTTCAAGAAATGATGTTCTGACATGATACATTAAAACATGCACAGCAGATTTCATTTCAATCTTTTTTTTTTGATTTTTTTTCATGTTTTACTAGCTAAAGATAACGTTACACCAGATTGATTTTCTGGTTAGTAAAGTAGCTCATAGAAAGTTTACACAAATGTGTACATAGCATATGCATATTTGCATGTACATATATGTACATATTATCGTATTTCTTTCCTTATTTAGACTTATAATAAGTATAAGCAAAAATTTAACTGTATTACTTGCTTTATTTTCGTTCGACCACGCAACTGATTTTTTAATTTAATCTTACTGAATAAGTGCATTTTAAGTTTTAAAATATCAATAGTTAGGTTTTTTTTAAAAAAAATCTATAAATAGAAACCTAAAAGGAAATATCCGATGTATTGCGTTTATTGTCACAAAACCTACTCCCGATTTCAAAAAGTTATTACAGATGAAAAATTGAATACAGTATCGTAAAACTTTTTCTATGTGATAGTCTTTTTCTTAGCTTTCTTTTAATTCAACATCTAAAGCAACTCCACAGGAATAGTTATTTTACATTCGATTATTGGCAACGTATTGAAAAGGTGATGTTTCCTTTGTTTTCATGAATTTAAATCGGCAGTTACTGTTCAATGAGATTTTGGGGTTACCTTCAGGGCAAAACGATTAGAAATTATTGATGCACTCAAAATTAAGATCACAGATACTATATCTAGTTGTCAAGAATTGGTATACTACTTAGACATTCTTCGAGCAACTAAGAGTTCACTTATACAAATTTACTGACGTAATGATTTGTCGAAAAACTTTACAAATGCCTTTACAATATATCGATGCAGCATATTCTAAATTACAATATTTTTTTTTTGTAATCAAGACACGATTGCTTGACCATCCTGTAAAATTAAAAACAATTCGCGAGAATACTTTTTTTTTTTTTTGCTCACTGCCTCTTCGGAAACTTATTAATTACAGTTATCTTCAATCCGTTATAAAATTTTATGTAATTTTAGAGAAAACTTTTCTTAAGCATCACAGTTTCTTTAGAAAATAATACCACGAAGGGAGTGATGTAACATACATTAATTTCACTGCGGCTTTTTATTTCCGGAATCCGCTTGGGAAAGAATAGAAGGCAAAAAAAAAAAAAAAAAAAGACATACGTGACGACATATGGTTCAGCTTATAACAACACATTAGTTTAGTTGGAGTCGCACAGTTATTTTTGTTATGTACCTGAATCTTAATATAATTGATTTCACTGTTGACAAAGTCAGTGGGAAACAGAGGACTGATATTTTCTGTCTCGTGCTTTTCATTTGATTTATTTATATTTGTGTATCGTGTTAACCCTACAGTGCGCCTTGTAGGCATTTGGTTACATATACAAGCCTCGCGTGTCTGCTACAAAGATCAACAATGAGTGTTTGGAAAATCGTTTTTCAAATGATTTTCGATAAATTTTTGTAGAAAAGACCAATATATGCTAATTTCAGTACTAGAATTTAGATGGAATCTTCTCAAATGTGAAGATAGTTGTATGAATAGTTTTATCATTATGGATACTATCAAAATATTTTTTTTTACGCTGTGAAAAATATATTGGTAAAAAGGAGATTTTATTTTTATTGCAGAATTGTTACAGTATGATTTGAGCCACTGAGATATTGTTTAATTCATTATAATCTAAAATAATTTTCCTAAATTATATGCAACTATTCAAAGCACTTAAAATTTTTTTTAAATAATTCTTAGGGAAGATATTTTTGTCTAGATAAACATACATATCTAACAATAATATTTTTAATTGCAATTTCTGTTTCAGAAAATTTTTATTTATTTTATATATATTAATTTTCAGTTATTTATTTGATCCGGCCATCTTTCTCTCTTCTAATACTAATCAAAATTTAAATGACATCAAAAATAAGCATAATTCTTTTTAAAAAATATTTGAATTTTTAAGTATTTGAAATGTTTTTACAATACAGCAGCCCCAGTTTCTGTAATCCGTATATTATGCGCATTTGATTCTATTTAAGAAATCATTTTACCTTATTTTTGCGCGTGATCGAAAATTCTTATTAAGTAATTCTATTAACTGTCTTTTATTTGTATGCCTTCTACAAATTTATTGATATATTTTTTTTTCTCATTGTTTTTAATTTTGCCATTTTTTATATTTGCAAGGGATTTTCTCAATATATTGAAGGAAAGGAAGAAAAGGCAATAAAATATTTTTGTCATCTGAAATTTTTTTCTGATAAGAATTTTTTAAAAATAAGATCCTTGATATTTCATAGTTTCTACATCAGAACCATGCAATTCCGGACTCACAAATTGATACTCCTGAAATACCAAATTATATGTTGGCTTAGTGCAAGCTATATTTGACTAACTTTAATTGACTTTGGTGCTAAAAATCTCTCTTGGTTTCATGCCTAAATTTTGACAGTAATGTGCCATCTCAAGTATCATTTTTGTCATTAAAATACGGCTTAGAATTATGAAACGAGTTATGAAATAGCCCTCACCCTGTCTTAAAATGAGAGCTTTATAGTAAGTTATGTAAATGTTCAAACTGAACTAAATAATAATAATACAGAATAGAGGCTATCTGACTATCACATAATTCTCGGTCGGTGTCCTGGCATTAGGGTAGCGCGTCTTCCCCGTGTCCTGGGTTTTCCGGGTTCGAGTCCTGGTTTGGGCATAGTAGTTCCTCTGTGTGCTATCTGTGAGAGGTGTGAATGCCCCCCCCCCTCTGTAAAAAGGGGTCGTGCAAGCGAATGTGATGAGTGAGTAGCAAAAGTCGTACTCTTGGCCTTAGTTGGCGCTACTACAAAAAAATAAAAATGACGCTGAATAGGCTTAAATCGCTGACTACCTCAGCGAGCTTGTCCATAGCAAGTGCCATAAGAAACAACAACGTAGTTCTCGAAACCTATAAGTGTTTTTACTTAGTCACAGATTACTGTTAATTTAAAATTCCAAATTAAGAAAATTTACATGTGTTGTTGATTTAAAAAATTTTTCTTTAAAGCTTCAACTAAAAATGAAATATCCATTTTATGTTTAATGGGGAAAAACTAAGTTATAAGACAATTACTTGCATCTTCACAAAAATTTACTGCTAAAACATATTTTATTTTTCAGCTCTCTTTGTATAGATCAATGAGAATTTGTATAAATATATTGTGTAAACTAAATTTTATCCTTCATTATAATTTTCTGGAAATATATTGAAACAATAAGCATTTCAAACGTATCAATATAAGTAAGGTGTGGTGAAATATGGCTTTATTTAAAAATATTATAAGAAAAATCTCTTATGATTTCTTTAAAATTTCGATGACTGACATTTACGAACAATTCTTTATTTTTCTTTATGAATAGATTTAAGGACTCTAAATTATTCTCAGAATTATTTTATTAAAATTCCGTAAATAATTTCTACAATACGTACAATATTGATCAATGTCTAGAATGTTTAAATAAACATAGTTGTGACAATTTTTTAAATGTAGTTACGATTTTCTCTCTCTTGTGACTGAAACACCATTTATCTGCTAGTATTGTTACTCTATTTCTGTCCGTAATTTTAAATCACAAAGATGTATTATATTTTTTCAAAGGAATAAACGATTTGTTTAAAATTTCGATGACTGACATTTACGAACAATTCTTTATTTTTCTTTATGAATAGATTTAAGGACTCTAAAATATTCTCTGAATTATTTTATTAAAATTCCGTAAGTAATTTCTACAATACGTTCAATATCGATCAATGTCTATAATGTTTAAAAAACATAGTTATGACATTTTTTCTATGTAGTTACGATTTTCTCTCTCTTGTAACTGAAACACCATTTATCTGCTAGCATTGTTACTCTATTTCTGTCTGCAAATTTAAATAACAAAGATTTCTTATATTTTTTTCAAGGGAATAAGCGTCACAACTTTTGACTTTCCTAATGATTAATGCCTTCTTATATCGCAGTAGGCAGCCGGTTAATTTTCCGAAACCACTCTTGACTAATATCTACTGCATCACCTTAAGCAAATACCGGTGGTAACCTTTCCGATACATTGGGTCTTTTTGCACGTTTCACTTCGGACGTGTCTTATTATGTAGTCCTGTCTTCACCTTCAAGAAATCCATCTTTTTCTCTTTTTTATCTTCCTTTACAGTGTTTTTTCCCTTCTGTCACTGTAACTGTACCCATCCTTCATTCCTCCAACCTCTTCATCTGGGATCTTGAACCCTTTCTCTCTGTAACCTACGATGGGAAACCGGAAACTGGAAGATCCCGGGTGCGTTCGAGCCCCTGTCGTACCCTGCTGCCCCTTGCTCTGTCCCTCTCGCCATCTCGCTTCATAACCCTTTTTTTACTGAGTGGGGTCCCCCCAGATTCAACGACCTCTCACCAGGTTCAACGGACGATGCGACTTTTAGAGGGTAACGCCACAGGACGCTTGGGGTTGAGGAGAGGGGAGGAAGAAATGAAGAATTGCTTTCTTCGGGAGGAAATTTGGACGCGCAGCGTAGGAGCCAAGTCGAAGCCGTTTGATGAATTGCTCTCCATTATTACCGAAAACAAAAGGAAATTTGCCAATCAATATATTGTGTCTTGATTTTGAAGATGGGTGGTGGCAGTGTAATGAGTCAGATGGCGTTTCTGACAGTCACAGGCATCATTTATTTTTGATAAGATAATCTCTTCCGATGCCTGTTACATCTGAAATGGCGAAGACATGTATCTTCTTTCTTATCTTGTTCTTTTTTTGAGAAATTGGCAGGGATTTTAGTGACGCAGACTATTCTCTTTTCATTTTGCAAAGTGAATGTTAAGTGCACGGTTAATATCTCAGGTGATTGTCTTTACTTTTAAAGAGAGATATTGTTTCTTTATCAGCAAGATATGACTGGAATTTTACTCTATTGGATATGAATATAGCCTAGATGGTTATCTTTTATTGAAAGACAAATATTGTTGCTTAGTCAGCAAACTGTATTTGAATTTCAAGCTTTGAAATTTTGAAATATTAATAGGGCTTGAAGGATTTTCTTCTCTAGAACGACACTTTTGTTTATTCAGCAAATTTGAATAATATGTTGCACTGTCGAATCTGAATAGGTAATCTTTTATTCGAATCTGCTGGTAATCTTTTATTGAAAGATAAATGCTGTAGCTTAGTTAGAACTGTACTGTAGTTAGAAAGATAAATACTGTTGCAAGATGTGACTGGAATTTCACACTGT
>JAOUZG010022949.1:1006675-1020925 GCA_026289955.1 Argiope argentata
TTGAAAGGCAAATATTGTTGCTTAATCAGCAAACTGTATTTGAATTTCTGGCTTTAAAATATTAATAGAACTCAAATGGTTATCTTTTCTAGAACGACAGGTACTTTTGTTTATTCAGCAAATTTGAATAAAATGTTGCACTGTCGGATATGAATAGGGCCCATCCGGTAATCTTTTATTGAAAGGCAAATACCTATTGCTTAATCATCATTCTGGATTTGAATTTCAGGCTTTTAGATATTTATATAGTTCAAATGGTTATTTTTCCTAAAAAGAGCTTGTATTTTTGCTTAGTCAACACATTTGACTAAAATTTTATATTGTTAGGTATGGATATAAATATAGCTCAGCTGATTATCTTTTATTGAAAGACAAATACTGTTGCATAATCAGTAAACTGGGTTTTAATTTCAAAGTTATTAATATGACCAAAATAATCATTTTCCCTTGAAAGAAAGATAATTTTGCTTAATCAGCAAATTTGACCAAAATTTTAGATTTTTGGTTATGAATATGGCCAATGTGATTATTTTTATCTTGGTTTTAATTTTTGCTTAATTAGAAAAGATTTGAGTTTTAGGATTTTATATATAAGCATGGCCCGAATAGTTATCTTTTCTAAGATGTTGTTGCTTTATCAGCAACATTAATTTGAATTTTCAGGCTTTTAGATATTAACATGTCCCAAGTTGTTATTTTTTCATGTAAAAGCAAACTGGATTGGAAATTTTGGCTTTTAGATATTAATATTGCCCATGTGGTTATCTTTTATTGAAATGCAGCTACTGTGCTTAACCAGCAAATTGAATTTACATTTTTTGACTGTAGGGTCTTATTACGGCCAATTGACAATATTTTTTTATATTGGCTCTAATTATTGCTTAATCAGAAAATTACGTTTAAATTTTTAGACATTGGATATCATTCATAGTCATAATAAAGTAACGTAGAGGTCTTTATAGTACGCTTTCAGATGCTCTCATGATAGGTTTAGACATAGCTGACCGGAATTTTAATACTTAAATTTCCTTTTCAGAAATTACATTAAAATATTTTTATAATAAGAATGCATTTAGATCATACAAGAAATATCTTAAAACTTAGTTTTTCTCGCTTTCTTGTTTAAATTGATTGCTACAATTTTATAAAGTTGTTGTAACAGTGAAATAAAGCTTGCTCGAAGTTAACAGCGTACTTTAAACAAACGTTACAGCTTTAAACAAATTTTCTTGCTTTTATAAATTTACACAAAATTATTTTCATAGCATTTTAGCATTTTTCTGCATACTATGTCCATTAGCCATCTGATTGTGTATTATAAATCTAAATTAAAATGAAGCATTTTTCTTAAATCACTGTTAAAATTCTTCATCGTTATTTTGATAGCTAAGATTTTTACTTTCTGGCGTACAAAAGGAATTAAATATGATTGTGAAATAATACGAATTCTAGATTTTAATGAATATTCGCACTGCAGATTTTGAAAACTTAATACATTTTGAGCTAAGTGAATCAAATTTGGTGCATTATCTCCATACCTAATTTGTAGATTTTTAATGAATTTTGGATGAAATCCGATGATTGCAGAATGATTGGCTCTTTTTGAATTATTGTACACCCAATGTCCCTGCAGTTAATAATTTATAAATTATAATTCTGTAATCTAGCAATTTTATTAATATTATGTGCATTTAACCACTTCGCATACAATGACGTGTCCAATACGCGAATCGAATTACTGAATTTTTATTTTCAAGTCTGCAACTAAACCACAGTATTTAATTAAATACGCAAAAATCAATTCGAAACACTTTAATATCCCTAATGTTTCTTATATAATTTTTAAAAAATCAAATTAACAATAAATGACCAAAATAGGATGTGTCATCTAATTAGAAAGTTAAATAAATTCGTATGTCAAATGGTTAAGTAAAGAGTGCCAATCCATTTAAATTGTATTTTCGACATATATTCTTTTGGTTTAATCAAAATAATAAAATTTTTATTGATGAAATAATCTTATTTCTTTCTCTTTTGTTGGATAAATTTCATGTATTTAAAGGTTTTCATGTATTTTTGCTAATAATTTATCCAAATGTTGATTTATTGTAATTTTTGCTTTCTTGTTTATGGAGCAAAGAAATTTAGTGGCGATCACAAAAGAGATAATACTGTGGTTGTCACATAATTCGAAGTCGAGATTTCGACGAATCTTCTTAATTCAGATTTCCTTGAACCGGAAAAACACTTGACATTTGGAATTTTGTCTGTCTGTGAACATTACAATGTGAAAGAACTTTAAGATAGGTATATGAAATTTAGTAATGGTTTCTATGAAATATTTTGTAATTTTTCCTGTTTCCAATATTTTGTTCGAGATTCATCCAGAGGAAATTTGGTTTTCTCTGAGTAGAGGTAACTCTATAATCATAAAATGTAGATGAAGATAGATAAAATTTTATTCACATACTTAGAATTTTATGTGTAGATATTCATTAGTTTCAAACCAAATTCGTTAAAAGGTTGATGTCCGTATGTCTGAACTTTCGCATACATGTAAGCATAATACTTCAAAAGGAAAACGATAATGAAATTTAATATATGATCTCGTTACTAACTATAGATTTGTATCAAATTTTGTTTTAACCGAGCAAAAGGCATCCACTAAGTATATTAATTTTTCTTTACTATATTTAGATAAATAAAGTTGGCATTTTGGAATTCTGAACGATGATCGATGGGGGGGGGGAGTACTGAAGCATCTTTATTGAAGAGTATACGAGAAAGTTTTGAGAAGAACATACACTAGTTTCTGTTTTAAATAAATTTATAAAGATGTGGTAATTTTATTGAGATATGCACAATTTTGCGACATTGTATTATCGCCATCTTTTCCTGGTCTATTGATTTATTCAAAGATATATATATATTTTTGGTAAAGGTTTTCCGAAATTAATGCAAGATTTGAATTTGATACGATGTGTGCTGTAAATTGATAACAACCCTATCGGGGGGGGGAAGAAAGCCAATTGCTGCTATCAAATGTTGTAAAAACAGCTGATTGCCTAGAATTAGTAAAAGTGGAGCGTTACACGACAGGGCGACATGTTTTCTTTGTTAAATAATATTTGAAAAATGCTGAAAATCTGACGTGTGTTTTAAATATGCAGTAAACAACGTGTTAATGCAAGATTTGAATTAAATAAAAAAGAAACACAATGTTTATTTCAACTATTATATTTTTATTGAATCTTAAAGTACATAGGATAGGCTTACGTATAAAATAAATCATAAGGCAAATACCCTCATGGTTTTTCTGGCACATACGCACCCTTTTGTTGAAATTTTCCATAACTATTTTGTATAAATGTGGCTGAATTTCCTCCTTCAATGCACACGTGCTTGTGGACTTGTTGGCATAGACCTTTGGCTTCAAATAACCCTATAAAAAGAAATAAAATGGTGTTAAATCGCGCGATCTAGGAGGCCAGTTCTGTATTTTTCGAACTGTGACCTCTAATTGTCATTATTTTTGAACAATGAAAACACATTATTCTCTCTTGCAATGCTTTCTTTTTACTAACTTTTAACTATCAGCTGTCAAGTGGTTTTTTTAACAAGATTACTAACACTTTATTGCTTGAATAGTGGCAAATTCAAATCTTATGCTAATTTTGGGACTCTCTTTACTAGCGTAATTTCCTCCTTCGTAAATCTATTTTCCCCTGTGCTTCAAATAAATTCATTCAAGCTAAAAATTTTCAAACAGATCAGTTATTATTCACGCTCGATTAAAATGTTAGCCGCTTGAATGAAACAGAAATATTTATTAAGCTCAGACTGACCAAGCGAGCCATCATCTTGTCTTCATTGAAGTCTTTCCTTTGAATTCAACAAGGCATTCTTCAGTGAGTCTTGGGGGGGGGGAAGAAAGCGAATAATTAAAGTGAATTTTAGTGCCTTCAAAATATCAAAAGAAAAGGACAAAAATTAGCTTCATTGTTTAATTCAGTGCTCTGTTTAGAAAGTGCCTTTCAAGGTCAAACAGTAGTCAATTCGGTCTTGTTTGCAATTTCATTTACTTGGGGCATAAAAGATCAATGAAACATGAATGATTATTCGATATGGTGAACGACTTTTTGAACTTTAAAAAAAAATCTATTTATTTTTGTTTCAAAAACCTGTAACATATTTAGATTTTTACTTTTTGGTATACTAAGTATATAAATTATTTTAACTAGAAAAAAATTCAAACACTAAATTTCAAGATGGTATCAATTTTCGGACCTCCTTGCTTCTCTAAACACATGTTTTGAATTCTCTTTGTCTGTCTGTCTGAAGAAAGATAATTCAACTTCTTTTTAAGCTACATGGAGGAAATTTTATATATGGACTATCAAACCAAATTTATAGACTTTTATCAAATTTTGATTTAAATTCTTTCAAAGGAAGTCTGTCTGAAGGAACATGATACAAATGAAAATAAAAACTGCAGAACATGATGCACATGATGTTTGCAGAACAGGATAAACGAAAAATATAATTACAGAGCAGGACAAACGAACAATATCATTGCAGAACACGATATAAACGAATAAAATAATTGCAGAACATGATACAAACGTACATGATGATGGCAGAACATGATGAACGAACATTATAATTGTAGAACATTATGCAAAGGACCATAATTGCAGAACATGATAAAAACGAACATGGTGATTGCAGAACGTGATGAACGAACATGATAATTGCAGAATGCAAAGAGTTGGATAAGTAAAATTTATTGCAGAGGTTTTGCATCTAAAATTTAGATTCATATCAAATTTGGAAACAAATCTGTTTGAAAGTTGACTTTCTCTCTGTCTGTACTTTTGTATTTATATAAGTGAGAAAATTTGAAAGTAAATAAATAAGATCTTAAGTAAATAAAATTTGACGAAAGGTTGACAGTCTGTCTCTTTGTCCTCTCGCATACATGTAAAGGTCATAACTCAAAAACACAGTGACTTAAGTAAATGAATTTTGGTATATTGTTTTGTGAGTACATACTGCATAAATTTTTGTATCAATTAGAAGAAACAAGTCAAATAAAAAAAAAGTCAATTCCTACTTAGATCAACAAGGACATTTTTTATTTTATTTACTTTTTATTTAATAATTGCAATTAATATAAATAATTTATCAAAAAAGTATTGATTTTCGCAAGAATTGAAATCGCATTCTTCTCCTTCACGTGAAAAATACTGAAATCCTTGCAGTTTACAGACTGAGCTACTGCCTGCCGATTTCAATTTTCATTACAAACTGCCAAAACTCTAATTAGAGTATTAAAAATTAATTAAATTTTTAATCAATGAATTAACAATTGAAATAACTGTATATTAACATCAATTACCATCCATTACAAGGTTTAAAAACATTTACTTGAACTTGAGTGGAGGAACAAAAATTATTTTATTAACGGTTGAAAACTTGAACTATATATATAACATTTAACATCATACCACACCAATCCTCGTTTCTATGGCTGTTATGGCCCCTTTCATGTTTAGTATAGATGTAGGTAAACTTTATTTAAAAAAAAATAGACAGCAATCAATTTCTAAGTAACAAATGACAAAATGCAGAAACATAACAATAAATGATAAAACTAGAATGAAGAAGATCCGAAGCACAACAAAAATGGATGAATGAGCGTGATAATGTACAATATGAATGAAAACATGAAGGAATTAAAAAAATTAGTAATTTAAAGAATTGAAAGGATTTATTATGAATAAAATGCGATGTTTATTAAATAATATCCTAAACAAATTGATAAGATTAATCGAACTGAAACAATTCTCTATGATCAATAAAGAATCTAGTTATGTTTATGATTCTTTTTTGGAAGACGAATTACTAAGGACTGTTTTATACCACACACTTTCTAGCGAAGAAGAGGGTTTTTGAAGGTGTCATATATATATATATATATATAGATAGATAGATAGATAGATAGATAGATAGATAGATAGATAGATAGATAGATAGATAGATAGATAGATAGATAGATAGATAGATAGATAGATAGATATAGAGAGAGAGAGAGAGAGAATGAACTAATACTAGGAATTGAAAAATGGACCGGCTTTCTGGCACATAGGTAGTGCGACTTCCTCGTGTTCTGGGAGTCCCGGTTTGGGCATGGTTGTTCTGTGTGCTATCTGTGAGATGTGTGACTGTGCCCCCCCCGTAAAAAAGGGCCGTGCAAGCGAATGCTGTGAGTGTGTAGCTAAGTCGTACTCTTGGCCCTAGTTGGCGCTGCTTCATAAAACAAGAGACGCTCCTTTCGGCTTAAATCTGCTGCTGTATCAGCGGTTGTCTTGTTCATAGGCAAGTGCCATAAGTAACAACTACAACAACAGTAACAACGAAAAATAGTGTTTAAAATACAGTTTTCTGGCATTAACTACATACTAGTACCAAAAAAGTCAGCTTAAAACTGAATGATATATATTCTGAAATTTGTTTTATTTGCCTCTATTTGAAGAACCAAAGCAATGTTTGACTTAGGTTGTAGGTACATTAGGTAACGGTAGGTACATTGCATGTAAGGCAAGACACAAGTGACTTGGAACATTAAACAATCATTTAGTGCCCATTCTATTATCAACTTAACGAATAACAGCGGCTTCCTTATTTATACTACATTAAATAATAGAACCCAATATCGATTAACGTCGCCATCTTCGTTTCCATACTTTGGAAACCGATACCCTCTTGCATCTGAAAACTACTTTTGACTTTGATAAGTTGCGCGTCATGCCTTAATAGAAGAAATTAGTAATCTAAATTATGATCGAGCGACCAGGATTCGAATTCCTGATCATACCAAATGGCCTTCCTCCTTCGTATCTCACGTACTGGAATACCTACCGATGTCATTCTGAGATATCCTCGTCATTCGTTCTGTCACATTTCTGCGACATGGCTTCCTTGACGTGCTGTCTTCCATCGATGCAGATCAAAATATCATCGATTAAGTGTCATTATCTTAAGCCGACGTGTACGCTTTTGTATACCATTTGATTCTTATCGACGAGTTCTGTGTTTTGTTCTTCTTTTTATATCTTTCTTTTTTTTTCTCCATTCTTTGGTTGGACTGCTTCGTTTTCTTCTTTTTTTCTCTATTCACCCTGCTTCTTCTCCTCTTTTACTTCAGCAGGCAGGAGGAAAACTCCTCTGTGTATGACCTGGTGATATTGGAAACGTGCTCGTGCGTACAAAACTGAATATTTATGATGTTTGCCAGCGTTGGTTCGCAAGCATTCGTGCGACGATCTTGAATCAGATCGCAGAGATGGACGGGTCAAATTGGCGATATCTTCACTTGCGTCGTATTGTTTGCATTGGCTTAAACTGGCGTTGACCGCATTCGTTCATTCATTCATTTTTTGCTGAATTACTGGTGCAATAATCTCGATTCTGATTCAGCTCTTTCATTGTTTTGGACTAATTTAATATTTTTTTTCTTTTGGCCCAATCCTCGAAATGTAGATTTATGTCTTCTGAAACCATGTAAATCATTTAAAAAAACACTATTTTATTTCCAGGATTATTTCATTATCTAGGATTTATTTCAAGGATTATTTCATTTCCAGGATTTTATTAATCCAAGATTTTCAGCGAGTTAGAATTCATTTTAAGTCAAGCAAGTTTAATCCAAGATTTATTTCAAATGCCTGGATTTTAAGTCAAGCAAGTTTAATCCAAGATTTTCAGCGAGTTAGAATTCATTTTAAGTCAAGCAATTTTAATCCAAGATTTTCAGCAAGGATTTAAAATTCATACTTTTTAAAAAAAGGCAATACATAATTTTTACATAATGCAAGACTAATTCTAATGAACCATCGTTTTTTGGCCGGAAATCTTAAATTGTTAAAAGCATTGTTATTGCGATAAAAAATTATTCTAGACATTTAAAATTACATATTTACCTTACAGAGTATTATAGGAAAAGAAAATAATAAAAAAATGTGGTATGCATTTGTTAATATTAGCAAATAACTTTTTCGTTTGGCCCAATTCTTGAAATGTAGATTTCTGTTTTGAGAAACCATGTAAATCATTAAAAAAAAAAAAACTAGCAATATGGATTTATTTCAAATACCTGGATTTTAAGTCAAGCAATTTTAATCCAAGATTTTCAGCAAGGATTTAGAATTTATACTTTAAAAAAAAGGAATGAATAATTTTTACATAATGCAAGAATAATTCAAATGAACCATCTTAAATTGTTAAAAGCATTGTTATTGCAATAAAAAATTTTTCTAGATTATTAAAATTACATATTTTCCTTACAGAGTATTATAGGAAAAGAAAAAAGAATTGTGAATGTTATGCATTTGTTAATATTGGCAAATAACTTACAGAAAGAATTTTATGAGTGAATAATAGGAGATTTTTGACCAACCGTTATAGAAACGAATAAACTCCGTTTTTAATAATAATAAATAAAAATAATGAATGTTGTTGATCTGTATGACTGAGAATTCGACCCTGAGTTACCAAACTAATAAATATAGTTTGGGTTACAGAAAAGAAAATTTTATGATGGTTCATTTTTTCAATTTTCATTACAGCTTTAATTAATTACAGTTAAGTGAGATTTTGGAGTTTTGTAGTTATAACTTTCAAAAATATTATTAAAATTTGTGTAGTTAAATTTAGGATATTTTAGCGCTATAAAGAATGCAAATATATGATTCATCAATCTTCTAACTGTAACATCTCTGGCCTATATAGTGCATGTAAACTACATTGGTATAAACCAGAATTCTTTTCCTTAGCTTTCAACATTGAGGGGGGGGGGAGTCACACAAATAAATATTTGAGGAAGCATTGAAAACGATTTGAATTTTATTACAATAATCAAAACATATTGTTGAAAATTAAACAAATATTTTTAATTCTTTAACCGTTTTGCCCATACGCCGTACGTGCATCGATTTATCGAATTTTGATAGTTGTAAACAAAAATAAATCACTCATAACAATTATAATTCAATAGTAAAATGACTTCTAATACGTAGATAAGCCATGTATTCCATGGATTTCCATTTGAATCAAAATAAGAAAATATTTCTAAAATAGAAGGTGTCATCTTATTAGATAGTAAGGAAGATAAACCGGTTAAGGGGTTAAAGATTGCTAAAAATTTAAAAAAATGTATGGCAAATACATCAGTTATATGAAATTTGATATTTTTAGATCAAATTATCTATCATATAGAGTATCAGCAGACATTTAATTTCACGGATTTTGAAAATTTCGTTTGATATATTTAATGAATTAACATTTAAAAAATCCACTTGTAGGGTTATATTTCATATGTCCAATTTATATATGTGCCACTTGATATTTTTAGATCAAATGATCAGTCATGCTTAGCTCCAAAAACATTTACACTTCATGGAATGCAAATGTGCACAACATATACACTATAATAAAATAAGATTTAAAATATGTTAATATCACTCTGCAGAACAAGCTTTGTCATCAGCTAAGATTCAACAATATTATACCCAAAATGGTATAACTTGGAAATTTATAGCTCTAAGAGTAGTTTGATGGGGAGGTTGGTGGCAACGCCTGATAGGATTTATCAAACAATGTCAGCGAAAGATACTTCGACGAGCACTTTTAGACGAAGAAAGTCTGACCACTGTCCTTGTTGGAATAAAGGCCTCTCTCAACAGCCGGCCATTAGTCTATGAAGTGGGACAAGACGACAGCTCCACATCCTTAACACAAGCTCATTTCTTGTCAGGATGGAAACTGATGACTATTCCGTTCGGCCCAGACAATAAAACAAGGCTTTAGAGAACCTACAAGATGCAACAGGAGGTACTTGACTGTTTTTTGAAAAAAAAAAGATCAAAGGAATATTTGCTTCAACTGCGATCTTTTCACCAAGTTCGTAACCAGGACGATCCCGTTAACGTCGGAATCGGCGTGACCGTGCTCTTGCAAGAAGGCGTCCGACCACGGCACAACTGGAAGAAGGCCGGAGTTGTGGACTTACTCCAGGAACGTGATGGGAAGATAAGATCCTGCGAATTGAGGGTTAATGATCGAAAGGTAACCCTCCCGATATCTCTGGTCATCCCCTCGATGTTGACCAGGGAGGGAGGAAGGATGTAGGAAAACGAGACCATCAAATATTTTCTGTTGCGCAGCTCGCAACAGCTGCAAACAGTTAGATTTTGGAAAGAATAAAGTAACTTGGTTTGATACTTTTCAGTCTAATTTGATGTTGAAAAACCGACACACACTCTATGGTATTGTGGGTATTCAAAAAGCAAACGAATTGTTTTATTTCATGAATTTTACATATTCTGTTTTTGAAAAAAAGCAATTATTATTATTATTTTTTATCAAAAAGTTGGACATAACTTTTCGTGTTCGTACTGCTTATAATGATTGGGAAAGCAAACATTCCATCGCTATCTCATATAATCTTAAAAACTTGAAGTAAATAAAACAAAATCGTTCAATTTTTTTAAGCTTCTTACAAGTCCTTACCAAGTGCTGTTCATATGCTTTATTATTATTTATAACCAAAAGGTGCATTGAATCGTGTTTATATTCGTCGTCGCTGAAATGCTCAGATTAGATTTTTCTAATGATAGTTTTCCCCCCTTGGAAATTAATTAAAAACAATAAACAAATTAAAATGAAATTTGCTATGCATGTTTCAATGTATCATGTCAGAACATCATTTCTTGAACAGTCAAGCACCACGTGCTCGTGCAAGTTGAATTATATTTTTATTCATTTTAATGGTTTCGTCGAATGAGTCACTTTAGTACTGCCAACGATCCAAAAAACTTTGTCTCGCATTGATTGTTTAAAAAATATCACATTTCCTATTTATTTCATTTCATATTATCACGTGCGCAAAAGGACATTTTTCTAGGTTTTATTTGCTGTAGTCATTAACTTACTTGTTTTAATCAGAGCTTTTGTAAATGCGACGACAACGCTTTATTAAAAGCTGATTTTTTGAGATGCTCGTGCAGATAATAAAATTTTTGTTTTTCACCTACGGATTTTTGTTGATGCTAAAAACCTCATCCAAAAACAACACCATGTTCTGACGTGATAACAAATATGTAAGATTTATCAAAATTTGAAAGAAAAAAATATTGATCCTTAAAACTAGTAATAATAAATTGCTGCGATTGTATAACATAAACTCTGAACATACCAAAAACAATTTGATACATTACCAACAACCATCGTTGCAAGCACATTCGATACCAGATTCTTAAATCTACGGCATTCGATGACTTGGTTCAGTGTTCTGGAATTCAGCAACTGGCTAATGGAATTCAATTTTCCAATTTAATACATCAAGGGGAGCTAATTAGGCCTCCCCTGGTACCTGAAATTTTATTCCGAAGTGACAGTGACAAGTTTTCCAAACTCTGCTGGGTTTCAATCAACTTGCTTTAAAAGATAATGGAAATATGAATTAAATTTCAGTTTTGCTCTGACGTTGTAACGTTGCAAATTCTATCGGATTCTGATCGATCCTATGCTAAGTATTATTTTCTAAATTTACGAGATTACTATAAAGAAATTCTTTTCCTCTGCAGCATAGTGATTATGGAAACTATTTAATAACTGAATATTATCTAAGAAGCTCCATCTCAGTAGAAATTAATGCATATTTTCTACATTTTTTAAATAAGTTCGTCGAATTCAACTTAATCTTGCTTGTTTTTGGGATGATGTTTTTGACGTCAACAAAAATCCATAGGCGAAAAATAAAAATTTTGTTATCTGCACGAACATCTCAAAAAATCAGCTTTTAATAGCGTGTTGCCAATGCATTTACAAAAGCTCTGATTAAAAAAATTAATGACTACAACAAACTAGAAAAATGTCATTTTGAGCACGTTATTATATGAAATGAAATAAATAGGAAATGCGATATATTTTTTAAAACAATAAATGCGACACAAAGTTTTTTGGATCGTTTGCAATACTAAAGCGACTCATTCGATGAAACGATTATAATGAATAAAAATATAATTCAACTTGCACGAGCACGTGGTGCTTGGCCGTTCAAGAAATGATGTTCTGACATGATACATTGAAATATGCATGGCAAATTTCATTTTAATCTTTTTACTATAGATTACTTTAAAAGAAATAAATGTTGTTGGCTATGCAGTAAAAGAATGAAGGGTATAATGAAAAAGAAACATCAAAAATCATTTATATTCATGAATCTTTCGATAAGAAGTCTGATAATTAATTAAGAAATTTGTTTAAATGTAGATGTCATGTAAATGTCAAAAATACAGTTAATTAGTATTTTTTTAATGGACCAAAAAAATTTTTGGTCATACTGCACCAATATTATAGTTACTTTGTCGAAAGGAAACCATAATTTAAAATTTAATCTCTATTAAAGAGTATCTTGTTATCCGAGGAGATTCTGATCCTAACGATCTCCGAAATTCTACTGTTAGTTATTTATAATGGTGTGCATTTTCCTAATTTTAATTATATGCGCTGAAAGAAGTTGCATTTAAAGATTTTTTGTAACATAATTATTGAAGTAAAAAGGTTAATACTGAAAGCAAAATGCAATTTTTAGCCATTTAAATACATGGCCACTTTTAACAACATTTCTTGTGGGTTTATTTTCACTTGTCAAAAAAAGATTTGATGCTTTTGTCTACTACATTGATATCTCTTAAAATATATAATGATACTACTTAAATTATGTTAGCTATTATATTATAGTAGTGTATGATGATTATGATCAATTATGAATTTATTATAATATTTTTTTTACTTGATGTGGAATGAAGGAATGAAACAAAAAAATATGAAAATATAAAATTTTATTTAACAAATTTAGCAATACGCTATATTATAGGATACATTACTTGTTTAGATCTTAATGTGAAATACAAGGCTACCATTCTTATCCTTCATTTTATACTGTTTTGTAAAGACCCAGCATTTCTTGTTGTTTGGCTCACCTGTAAGAATCTGTAATTAAAGATAAATTTTATTATTACAGCAACGATTCTCTAACTCTGGAAAAAGATATCTTAAGAACTGAATAAAATCATGTCAAAGCTTAGATTAATTTTATGCTTTCTTTTTAATGTATTTCACGAAGGAATTAAAAGAACAACAAAGTTATATTATTTATTTTTCATACTGGCACTAGAAAATATAATGTTACGTTTCTTGAGAATCACACTTCAGGTAGTTATGCAAACCAATTATTTTTTTAAAAAATTTGTAAACTTTAGAATTTTGTAAACTAAACATTTAACAACACTTTTCCTTCTGGGAAATTTTATCTTGGCCCTGCAATTGATATATAAACATACAACTAAGTACTAAATCAGGATAATTTGATCCCTTTTTGAAAATATTATTAATTATAAAAGTCAATTTCGAAATTTCAGTTTAGTTTACATTTTAAATGAAAATGATTTTATCTCTAATTTTGTTGCCGAAATTCCGAGTGTTTTCATGCTTCCCCCCCCCCCAATACTTACTACCCGATGTTCGAGATGCTCTGATATAGAAGATAATAAAATCAGTTTCGGATTATCTACTAATAATATAGAAGAAAGTATATCTCTCTGTTGGCACTGTTTAGGACAGACCCACCTATCCAATATATATATGTATGTGTAATAATATTTTTAAACTCTTAATTTTAATCCTAATTAATTTCCAAACTGTATCTTAATTTAGCCCATAGTAATATCATTCTAAAGTATTATCTTATTTCCTGATCCATTCCACACTCTCTAATTAATTCATTTAACAGAAGCCTTGTAAAATTGCTGAATCAGCTAAACGATGGTTACTTCTCCACATTCCAAGCGTATGTAGGAACAGAAATTGTCCAGCTTTGCAGATTCCACTAAAAGGTCCCTAGGATTCCCTTGCACGAGCTGTACATGTGATTGACATGCGTCAAAGATACCTATTAAAATCTCTAGGTATATATTCAGAGGAATAAAAATTTAATCAGCTTTTCGTAAATTCGTATTGTGTCGTTCTGTGTTGTGCACGTCGCTTTCACTTGTAAATGACGCCGCTTCCCGTGATGGAATAAAACGAATTTAAAAACCCAACCTGTCTTCTCCATGTATTTGGCTACGACTCTGCTATCTACTCTCAAAAATTTATCTCTCTCTCTCTCTCTCTCTCTCTCTCTCT
>JAOUZG010022949.1:1049055-1081507 GCA_026289955.1 Argiope argentata
TTAGAATTAATGCTCGTAAAGAAAGTTTTATATTTTCGAATGATTAAAAGAATGTGAATTTTGAGAATTTCGAAAACGATTCTTAGAATAAGAATTTTTAGGATTTTCAAATTATTGGCCGAGCAAGAAGTTTTAAGATTTTTGTATAAAATGCTGGAATAAGATGTTTTAGATTTTCGAATGATTTTTCAGAGAACTGTTGGAATCAATATTTTTGTAAAAAGCTTTGGCTTTTTGAATGGTTGCTTTAATAATAATTTTTAGATTTTTGAGTTATTGCTGGAATACAAATTTTTAGATTTTTGAGTTATTGCTGGAATACAAATTTTTAGATTTTGGTTATGATTCCTGGAATAAGAATTTTTAGATTTTCAAATGATTGCTCTAGCGAATTGTTTTGAATTTTTGAATGACTTCTAAAACAATAACTTTTGGAATCTATGCTCATATAAAAAGTTTTAAACTTTCGACAGTTTAAACAGTTTTTACCTTTTTGCAAGCTTAGCGTTCTCTGAATCGAAATCGGAATATTTTAATCACAGAAAAATTTATTTCATAATTATCAGAAAAGATAAGCAAACTAGATTTAGTACAGGAATGCACAACCTATGGCCCATGGACCAAAATTGACCCAAAAATGTTATTAAAATAAGGCTAATTTAAAAAGAAATTAGATTTTTTCAAAAAGGGGAAAATCTGATACGACAACGATTCTTCATCAAAATAAATAATTTACAGTTGTTCATTGTTTATTTACTTTTTATTACGCAGCTTTTCAGTTTGCTCCCTTCATGGCTACCTGCGAGTACGAGTTTTCGTATAGGAGAAGCTCGCGGACGTGATCGCGACGATCATTCTAATACACAACACAGCGTGGTTTTGCTAGCAGATCGGTTATTTCGTAATCGCAGCTACAGAACAGGTCAGATATTCTCTTTGGACCCTTTTTTGTTTTTCCCATTTTTTGTTCAGTATCATTCATTTCTACGAAGGCACATAGAAATATTTTATTAAAATGAGAGAGAAAAGGAAAGGTGATTTTCAAAATCGGAAATTTCAAGGTTCATGGACAGATGAATATTGTTTCATCTATTGCAATGACACTGTAGTCAAAACCTTAATATGTAGTTTCAAGACTGCAGTGGAAAAAGAGCATAACGTAAAGTGGCATTATGAAGCAAAGTATAACCATTTTGTATCTATGAAAAGATATGAACGATCGCAAAAAATCTCCCTGCAGTCAAGGAATTTTTTTTTTCAAAAACAGGCATCTGATTTGGATTCATATGTGGAAGTGAGCTTAGGTGTTGCCTAAATTATCGCTAAAGAAGATCGACCGTTCACAGATGGGGATTTTGTTAAAAAGTGTTTGTTGATTGCATCAGAAAATCTTTGTCCCGAGTCAAAAAGGAAATTTAACAATATAAGCTTAAATAGAATAACTATTCAAAGAAGAATTCAAAAGAAGAAATTGAAAATTAAGTAAAATTTGCTGCTTCAAACTTTGTATATTTATCTTTAACTGTTGAGGAGTTTGCAGATCGAACATCAGAGGCCCAATTACTTGAGTTTGTTCGTGGAATTGGTAGAAGTTTTTGTGTTACGGAAGAACTTCTTGGAAGGTTTCCCATGAAGAGGCAAATAACTGGAAATGGACTTCATTCCGATTTGATACATTTGTACGATGGAGCTTCCTTAAACATGAACAATTGTGTTAGCATTACCACAGATGGAGCAAAATCAATTGGTTAAAAAATTAGAATGATTACGCTGTTAAAAGAACGCCTTTCTAGTGTGACGTAGAACTGTTGCATTTTCATTGCATTATTCATCAAGAGAATTTATGTGGTAAAAGAATTAGATTTTGCAAACCTAATGCAGTGTGTATCTGAAGCAATTAACTTTATTCGTAGTAATACCCTCAAACATGGGAATTTCAAAGAATTTTTAAAGGAATTTGATAATCTGCCTTCTGATATTCTTTATCACAAAAAAGTTAGATGGCTCATCTGAGGAGTTGCCCTTAAGTGTTTTATGAAACTATTTGATGAAATTGTTACATTTTTAAATGACCATGGCAGGAATACCAAACGGTTAAAAGAAACAAGTTTCTAGTGTCATTTAGCTTTTCTTACAGATATAACAAGCCATTTGAATGACTTAAACACAAAGCTACAAGGAAAAAAATCAATTTATTTTTCAATTAACAAATGTTGTAAAGGCATTTAAACAAATGTTTGTTTCAAAATCAACTGAAAACTAAAAAAATTGCACACTTTTCCTACTGCCAAAAAAATGCATCAAAATGCAGAATGAGGATTAAATTCAATTCTTGCGTAGTGCATTTGATGATCGGTTTTCAGGTATTGAAACAGGCCAAACAAAAATTGATTTTTTTTCTTCTCCATTTTCTGTTGATGTAAATCTAGTGGATGAGAATATGCAGTTAGCCGTAATTGATTTACAGAATTCTGATTTTTTCCAAAAATCAATTAAAAGAAAAACCGGAATTGGAATTTTATAAAGAAGTACCTTAGGAATTTTCGTGCTTAAAGCAAAATGCAGGCTGCATGTACAACTTTTTTTTGGAAGTAATTACATTTGTGAGTAAACTTTCTCACGTATGAATTTAAACAAATCAAAAATATGAAATAGAATAGCAGATGAGAACCTTTCTGCTGTTCTACGTATTGTCCCAATCAATCCTAAGCCCAACATAAAATTAATTAACTTCAAATATTCAATCCCAGCCATCTCATTAATTTTTACTAATTTTGATTACTAATTTTTTTTCAAATTTAAATTGTGTTCTGTATAGTCCCCCCCCCCCAATTTTCTTCTGTTATTCTATTTCAAGTTTCTTTTTAGCAGGAATTTTTTGGGGCGGGAGGTAAAAGTATTTTAATCATATCCATAATGTTTGTTTTATTCATGTATTTGTTGCATAATGTGTGCATGAGTAAATAAGTAAAGTAATCATTGTAATTCATGCGTATTTCTTTTAAAAAATGTTTTCAAGTTTATAATATGTTTTAACAATCACGTACTGCTTTGGATCTCGACATGATCCTTTTTCATATTTTGGCCCCTCATCCTGAAAACGTTGCTCATCCCTGTCTTAATACATTGATGATCTCGGATTCCATTGATCTATTTAACGCAATTCCTCATTTGGTATTATGACTGACCCCCTCTTCTTCACTTTTTCAATTTAATCTTAGATCTTCTTGTCTCAAAACTTGTTATAACATAGATGAGTTTGTATTATCTTCGTTAAGCTTGGTTAATCCCGAAATTACTGGCCAGTTTCGTGCTTAATCACTGCCGGTTTTGATTAATACGCTAATTAAGCGAGACGGTTTTTACAATAACCTATGCTTCTTAATCCTCATCTGAACGTAATGACTTTTTAATTGAAATTTTTACCAGAAAAACAGCTTTTGTAATGGCATTTTGGGATAGAGTAAGAATACCGTAATCCAAATTACTTAAAGAGAAAATTAACTACTTTTTTTCCAGTATACTTTATTTTCGTAATTTATTTTGTAGAATTACAGGCATCTCGATGGCATATCTTTAACTGTATCAACAAATTTTAAGTATTTAATGCATGTTTCTTCTAATAAACTTCAAGTCAGAATGAAACTATTTTGTTCATTCATTTTTCACTTGACTTTGTGTTTTGTATTGTAATAAATCTTGTATTTTAATAAAGAAGATCGATCATACATTTTAGGCCTCTTGACCTATTGCTTCCAAAATTTAAACAAAGTGTCAAGATTCGATGCTAAATTACTTATATCAAATTTCTTTTCATTAATCATAATTTTTTTTAACAGATAGAATATTTACCACCGATTTATTGCAAAATTTTTACTTTTAAAGTACTGCCAAGAGAGCTGAACACTTCTTAGCAAATAGATGGATCAAATATGAAAACATTATTCTACCAAATGTATATACCCATATTTTTTATATATATGATATTCTACCATATGCTGATGAATTGATTGATTATTTCCAATTGATACTATTAATTACTTCTGGAATTCCGTTGTTGTAGTCTTAATTTTTTTTATCTATTTTAAGGCAAATTTTTAAAAAGTTTTAAAAAATTACATCTATATTAAGAAATTATTTTAAATTTTAAATAGTATTTAATTTTTTTAAAAATGTTCTCTTGTTTTTTGTACTTTAAAAGTAAAAATGTTGCTATAAATCGTAATACTAAGAAATTATTCTAAATTTTAAATAGTATTAAAAAATTTTAAAAAATAATATCTTGTTTGTTATGTTTGTAAATGTGTTTTTCGGGTTATTTCTTAAAGCCACCGCTGAGATTTCTAATCATTGGTTAATATTTCACATCATATTTTTGGTCCATTTTAAGACCAATTTTTAAAAAATTATATCACACTCTTTATTGTTCTTATTTTTGTTTTCCAATTCAAGATAAAATTTAAAAAATTACCGTTGAGGTAAGATATTATTATAAATTATAAAAAAAATAAAATCTTTTAATTTTTTTCAATAATCTCGTGTTTATTATATTTGTATTTATATACTTGAACCACTTCTTAATGCATCTGTTGGGTGTTTTTTTTAACATTTGTTAACTGTCTTTTCAATCCATATTTTTTTGTTCCATTTTAATGTCAATTTAAAATAAAAAGAAGTTCCATTGTACGCTTTATTGTTCCTATTTTTCTTATCCAATTCGAAATTTTGAATTATGAAATTCCAGCATTTCTCCAAAAAGAACAAAACAAAACGGAGAAAAGGTCCACTTCCGCATATCTCAAAAACCCTAAAGCTGCGGAAATTAAATCCAAAAAGAAGAAGAAGAAGACAGACAGACAGACAGACAGAGACGGTTAAGCACGCATTATAAAAACCTCAAACACAGAAAGGAAGTGGTACTTAGAAAAATCAAGAAATATATGTATATAGGACAAAAACCTGGGGGACAAAACACAATTTTACACTGCAAATTCATAACAGCTGTTCTTTTGATATCCTTTTTTTAAAAGAGAGAGAGAGAGAGAGAAAAGAAATTACAAACGCGAACGCATTCCAACAGAAAAAGAATCGTGACTATTATTCTGGTAGGCGCAGACATTCTAGGAGTATCCTGTCCACGTAATCACGGTTATCAAAGCATTAAAACGAAAAGGTTCTTGCAAACGATCTGATCTATGAGGGGGCGGTGGATGCTTGATTGATGCCTGCACCAATCCAACAGATGCCGTTTCACTTTTTTCTTCTTTTTTCTGCACTCACTCTTGCCCCAGTTTGTCGTCTTTTTTAGGGCACCAAGTGTAGGGCATCTGGTTTGCAACGATTTCTGCAAGAAAATTCCGAATTCGGCTTTTTCGATGCCCTATGGGAGAGGAATGCTCGTAATATGCAGATGCAGATGCCATAGAGTGGGTCACTTTTTAGCACAAGAAATGTTGCTGGGAGTTATCGTTTGACGCCATTAGAAATTGTTTGCCGGAGAATTATTAATGCTTTTTTCCCTCTTCTGCACTGGATTTCGTTCACCGGTCATATGGTAATTTTGTCATTGATAAATTACATATCTTTTGCATAAACAACAAGCTCTCGTGCGATTTATTCAAAATCCAGTATACATTCTTACTCAAAACTGAATGCCTTTTTTTAAAAAAATCGTATAGGAAAAGTAAATATTTCCTTGAACCCTGAATTGAAAATTAAGGTACTCGAACACATTGCATAAAAGGTCTTTTTCGACAAATAGAACTTTTTTTTAAAAAAAATTTATAGAACAATTTTATTCTATAGACCAATCTTTGAGCTATACAAAACAGGTTTACATTTATCTTTACGTTAATTAGAAGTCAAGATATTAATATTTTTATGATAATCGATAAATCGGAAGTAGACATTTAAATAACCGTAACTACCGATTTAAAGTGCCAAAAAACATGTTAAATATTTGTATTAACACAAATTTATTTTTAAATACATAACAAATTTTGCACTGCAAAATGGAAAATGCCACTGAGCGCTTCAACGGTGTTTTGTGGAAATTTTTATCTAAAGATATCTTAGTTGAGTTCTGAACCTTCAGATGAGAGATATTTATGTCTATGCAGCAAATGCAGGTTGAGCACTTGATGAGCAAAGACAGCATAAATGATTCTAGACGTTATTCACTGCCAAATGCAAAAATTGCCTAAATTTTATTAATGATAACAAAGATTAAAATGAAATCTGCTGTGCACAGTTCAATGTATCATGTTAGAATAATACCATTTCTTGAACGGCCAAGCACCAAGTGCTCGTGCATAGTTAAATTATATTTTTTATTCATTTTAATGGTTTCATTCAATGAGTCACTTTAGGATTGCAAACGATCCCAAAAAAACTTTGTCTCGCATTGATTGTTTAAAAAATATATCACATTTCCTATTTACTTCATTTTATATAATTGCGTGCTCAAAATGACATTTTTCTAGGTTTTACTTGCTGTAGTCATTAACTTGTTTTTTAAAATCTGAAATTTTGTAAATGCAATGTGAGCGCGTTGTTAAAAGCTGGGTTTTTTTGAGATGCTCGTGCAGATAACGAGATTTCAATTTTTTGTCAACTCTAAAAGCCTCATCCCCAAAACAACATCATGTTCTGACATGATAACAATGAATGTAGAAAAGGTAATTTGGAGCGTTCCATGATTGGGTTCTTTATGTAATCAAAAACTTAATAATACTAAATGGAAAATTTTCAAAATGATAACAATAAAGCAATAGAAAACTATTAAAACCTAAAACCATTGTCGTTTAAATAGAAACTTTTCATGTTTACCCATAGATGTCGCTGATTATAATACATGAAAACACCTAATAATTCCAAAATTCAAATATGAGGTTAAAGTTATTATTATTTTCTGTAGTCATTAACTTATTTTTTTATACAGAGCTTTGGTAAATGCAATGACATCGTGTTATTAAAAGCTGGTTTTTGAGATACTTCTGCACCTAATAAAAATTTTATCCCCCCCCCACGGAGCTTTGTTGACGCCAGAAACCTCATCCCAAAAACCACATTATATTCTAAATTGATTAAAAAAAAGAAAATTATTGAAAGCTGAGAAGAAAGAAGGTATAATCTATAATTGTGGTGAATTTTAGGTATGTACACACATAATTTATTGATAAAACATATTACTGTATGCTTTAAATTTTTTTTTCAAAATTTTGCTCACTTCAAGACAAATAACTTATGATACAATTACTATGAAATTTGGTGGACTTTGTCTTTATACTGTTTTCTAGGAAATGAATGAAAAGAATTTAAACTGGGGGAGTATTTTTTTAAATTTGAAACCTAGTGTTTGAATTAATTATAAATTTACTAAAAATTTCATGATAAGTCTTCGATTTATTCAAAAAAATTTATTTATTATTACAACCATAAACGCGTGTAGTTCATTTCCTAGAGAAAACTGTGTAGTATAGTTTGGTATAAGTTTTGTTCGGATGAGAGTAATAGTTTTTGGTGTATCCAATTTGAAGTTTTTAAAGAATTAGCTTAAATGTACGCTATTAAATGCCAATTTCCAAAAACTTTTAATGCTTATTTCAAATATTGACTTCCTGTTACTAATTTTGAATAGTTCCAAACCCATAAATATAATTAACATAAGTCTACGTCATGTTTTTCTATATAAAAAAAAACTGCTAGGCTACCTTAAATACGAAAATAAAAATTTTAAAAATTAGAAAGCAAATTAAAAATAATCTATTAATAATTATGTTGATCTAGTTCACTAGATAGAAAGTTTTATTTGGTTTTTACTTGAATCAGCGGCTTTCAAGTTATGCATAAATATTGACTTTGATAGATATTCGTCCCTGAATGTACAATATGCTAATCCCTAATATCGATATCCTAAATTCTAAAAGAAAGCAAAAATTCTAACTCACATGTTTTTGCTAATTTCTGTGTCCCTTTATTATTCTAAAAGACATCCTTTATATAAGTTCTCGCCCCCATCTTTTCTTTTCTTAACCATTAGGAGTAGTCACCATATATTTTTCTTGCATATTCTTTAATAAACTTCTAATGCCAAAGGACATCTTAAATGACATTGGCGCACAATAGTTACAAAATATTAGCTGTTGGCGTGAATCGAATGTTTTTACTGAATATATCATGTCATCCTTGGCGAGTTATTTTGGAATTAATTCCTAGCATGGGTTTAATAGCAACCAAAAATCGAATTTTCATTTTAGACGCGTTTTTCTCAATTGAATGAAACAAAAATTGTACACAAAACTGCATATGTAATCACAACCCCCCCAACCACCAAATTTGATACATTTAAGATCACTGAGTTTTTGAGTAACTATGTTTAAATTTTTCTTTGAAAATACTGTAGATCCATATTTAGTTGGATTTTATTGAAAATTATACTGTTGTTTGTCTATACTTTAGATGTTAAATCTGTCTACCAAATTTTATCTATCTAGCTCTCTTCTTTTTGGAATTACCGTATTAAGCTGTATACGAACAGCCGAACTGATGGATTTTCTCTTAACATATTTTTCAAAATTTGAAAGAAATCTTTAAATTTGGTGTAAAGACCTTATACCAAATTTAAACTGTCTAGCTTAAAACATATTTGAGTTATCTTGTCACAGAAAAATGTGCGAATGGAAATTTTCCAAAAATATGTTTTTTGAACTCAAAGGGTTCTATAATATGCAGATTCTTAAAAATGCTCGCGTTCGAATTTTTTGACGTTTACTTCTCTTTCTCTATACTAAGTATACTAGTAAGTAATAAATAATCATTATTCATTATTTGATGTAATTTTTAATGTACTTTTTAATTCATATTTTTTCTACTGATAATTTTTTCCACAGATTATAAAAAATCATTTCATAGCACATAGCATATGCTTTTAAAAACAAGCTTATAAAATAGGATTTCAATCCATGCAATGCTTATACATCTAAATGCATAATCTAAAATGATATTTTTGCCAATAAAATCCATCAAAATAAATCAAATCAAATCATTAATAATTCATGAAATATTTTCAATTCCGGAACATTTTAAAATTATTTCCTCAAAAAAGTATCAAAAAGTCTGAATGAAAATGCAACTATTTCGTCTTTGCGACTTATTTTTAGAAAGCATTCTTATAGTTTGACATTTGTTAAATGAAGTTAAAGAAATGTTTTTAAATGTTAGGGAACTCTTAAATTTAGCTTGTAATGCCTTCTGCATAAAATTAATTTAGATTGTAATTAAATTAATCTTGAATATTAAAGTGCATTTAAGAGTTTATGATTTAAATAAACTTTAATTATGCTGAACGAAAAAGACATTTTAATTTATTATCAAAGTAACGACTTCTATTTTGGTGTTCGAGGTTGAATTTGTTGCAGTCGTGACTTGTTGTATATTATTAATAATCGTTATCTACATTGAAATTCGTGTTTCTAATTAAAATGCACAAATATATTTCTAATGTCCCTTTGAACCTAAATATTTTTATTGTCGCAAATTAATGAGTTTCTATTGCTACTCACTTGAATTTATTTGTTGTTGTGACTTATGGCACTTGCCATGGACAAGCTCCCCGCTGATACAGCTGCAGATTTAAGCCGAAAGGATTCTCTCTTGTATTTGAAGTAGCGCCAACTAGGGCCAAGAGTACGACTTAGCTACCCACTCACCACATTTGCTAGCAGAGCCCCTTTTTACAGGGGGGCACAGTCACACATCTCAAAGATAGCACACAGGAGAACAACCATGCCCACACTGGGACTCCCAGAACACGAGAAAGACGCGCTATCTCTGTGCCAGAAAGCCGGCATTTGAATTTATTCTTTACAAATAAAAGGTGTCCCAAAATTAACGCAATATTTGAATTTGCCGCCGTTCGTACAGTAAAATATTGGTAACCCTATTATAAAAACAATTTGACAGCTTATAGTGTAAAGTTAGTACATATGAATCATTACAAAATAGAATAATGTGTTTCCATTGTTCAAAAATAATGAAAATCTGGCTGCAAAAGTTCGATGATTTCAAAATTGCCCTCCTAGATCGTGTGATTTAACGTCATTGAATTTCTTTTTATGCGATAATTTGAAGTCAAAAGTATATGCCAACAAACCCTCATAGACGTATGCTCTGAAGAAGGAAATTCGACCATATTTACGCAGAGTGGTCATAGAAAATTTCGACAAAAGAGTACGTATGTGCCAATAAAGCCATGGAGGCCATTTGCCCAATGTGATATTCCGTATATAACATTATTAATGTATTAAATGATTCAATATGAATGAAAAAACGGCATTTTTTTATTTGATTCAAACCTTACGTTAACACTTTACTATATCGTGTAACGCTCCATTTTTACTAACCTCAAACTATCAGCTGTCGAATGATTTTTATAATAGGATTTGGCAACACTTTACTGCACGAATGGAGGCAAATTCGTCTTAAGAATACCCCCAAATTTTGTCTTAATTTGGGGGTATTCTTTACTTTGGGATTCATTTTTGGCATTGTTTATTAAAAATAGTTTTGTAAGTTTGGCGAGAAAAATGCTCACTCAAGTTACTTTTCAAGCGCAATTTTTTTTGCTATTGATGCATTTTATAATTTTAATTATTTTAATATTGATATAGAATAAAAACATAGATTCAATTTTTTTTTTCAAATAATTGTAGAGAATTCAAAATTACTGACTTTTTTGGCGTTGTTTATCAAAAATAGTTTTGTAAGTTTGGCGAGAAAAATGCCTGCTCAAGTTACTTTTCGAACTCGATTTTTCTTGCTATTGGTGCATTTTAGAATTTTTATTATTTTAATATTGATATAGAATAATTACCATAAATTGAATTTTTTTTTCAAATAACTGTGGAGAATCCAAAATTTCTGACTCTGCCTTACAAAGTGAAAACAAAGAATAAAATATTAATATATTTTGTATATATTTATTAATAGTACTTTTAAGTTAGCTAAAATTTTAGACGTAGTCGCTTAAAAATGCACATATGATCCACATAATTGTGTTGTATTTATTTTGTACACTTTCCACTGAGAATATGTATATTTATTAATTTAAATGCAGTTTAATTTTCTGATTGTTGAAATTTTTTTTTTAGTTTTTAACTTTTAAAGGCAAAATATGTATTATGCAGTAATGACCAGAGTTATAGCTTTCAAACAATAAACATTCGACTTTCATAAAACATTGATTTCATGAGTTGTTGTAGAACTTTTATTCGTATAATATATATCATTGAATCATTTGAACAAATGTTATGTTAAAATTTGTAAAAGAAAAAAAAATCCCTAACTTGCCGCTACAATAATCGTGTGTTTCTGAGAACACAAAACATACAGCCATTAATGACCCTTATTTCTTTGAAATGAAGTTCACATTTCCTTCGTCAGAATTCTAAACATTCTAAATGTTTTCTAATATTATATTTTCCTTATTTTTTATTTTTATCTTCTTTTTACTTTTTATGCCATAAGTTTGAAAAATTATTTGATAGCTACTTCTTTTATTTAACAACAAACCCTAGTCTGTATGATATAATAATAGAAAACACTCTTGAACTGCATACAGAAAAAAAAACTCTGATGTAAATAATTTAAAAAAAAATCATCGATATTGATATGCATAATTGCTTTTTCAAGGAAATTTTAAGTGAATACAATCACTTCAAAGTGCAAAAATTTGTATTGATTCTTATAATTCTATTACATGTATATTCTTTTCCTATTGTTTTGTGACTTCATATATATTTCTTTACAGATATTAATTTTATAATGCCTGAACATGATATTGTTTTGGGAATGAGGTTTTCTGGCGTCAACAAAAATCCGTAGGCGAAAAATAAAAATTTTATTATCTGCACAAGCATCTCAAAAATATAAGATTTTAATAACGCGTTGTTATCACATATACAAAAGCTCTGATAAAAAAAATGTTAAGGACTATAGCAAATAAAACCCAGAAAAATGTCATTTTGAGTGCGTTTTTATATGAAATGAAATAAATAGGAAATGTGATATTATTTAAAGCAATAAATGCGATACAAAGTTTCTTTGATCGTTTGCAATACTTAAGTTATTAATTCAAGGAAACAATTAAAATGAATAAAAATATAATTTAACTCGCACGAGCACGCTATTAGACCTCCCAGAATTTTCTTTTCCCTAATTAATCTTACGAGTGCTATAATACTATAAATCTGTGTGCGTGTGATGGTATCTTTTAATTTAATTTAAATATTAACTAATTTCCGATTTTATCATTTCAGAACATGATGTTGTTCTTTGGATGAGGTTTTTGTCAACAAAAATTCGTAGGTGAAAAATAAAAATGTTATTATCTGCTCGAGCATCACAAAAAAATTAGCTTTTAATTACGCCATTGCATTTACAAAAGCTCTGATTAAAAAAAAATAAGTTAATAGCTACAGCACATAAAACCTAGAAAAATATCATTTTGTGCGCGTGATTGTATGAAATGAAATCAATAGGAAATGGGATATTTTTTTTAAGCAATCAATGCGAGACAAAGTTTTCTGGATCGTTTTCAATACTAAAGTGACTCATTCATTGAAGCACTTAAAATGAATAAAAATATATTTCAACTCGCACGAGCACGTGGTGCTTGGCCATTCAAGAAATGATGTTCTGGCATGATACACTGAAATATGCATACAGACTTCATTTTAATCTTTATATTGTTATTGAAATTTCGCGAAGCCTCTGGTTTAATACTATAAGTGAAAAATAGTTCCTATCTTTGACGCCATTATAGTCACATTTAGGTTTTGTACCATAAAAAATCCAAACTTTAGAAAACATTGACTTCCTGCCTTGTTCCCCAACAACTTTGTATCCAACAATATGTGCATCATAACATCATTTGTGGCGATTTTATCATATAACCCATAAAAAATAAAGCTCACAACCACTCTCTTACCGCAACAAAAACTATATATCTCTTAGAACGCAAAACGTCTGCCCATTGCGGACACTTATTACTTTGAGGAGAAGTTATTGTATCCTTCTGCAAAGTATTGAACTATCTAAATATTTTTCTCTTCAACAGTTCGCTTCCTTTTTTTCTTTTTCTGTAGAAAGCTTTAAAAACTCGGCTGGAGAGATAGCCATTTCCTTTAGCTAATAGCCCAAGTCCTGCAGTGATTTTCGCATACAGATACGGCTTTTAAAGCCTCACCAGAACTCGAATCGTCGGCCATTTTGTCTTTTTCTGAAAGAATCTTTGTTTCCGGAGATTTTCACGGAGATAACATAAGCTTGGGAATGATCCTTCTTATCTCCCGACCCTCTGCTGAGAAGTATTTCTTCTATTCGAAATGCGAGAATAACCATAAATAAGTCGGAAGGGATACTTTTCTTCTTTTTCTTTTTCGAAACCTTTTGCAGCTTTTAAAGAATTCACTGCTTTTAAATTGGACTGGCACGGATTAGATTATTTATGCCTTTTTTTAGTATGTGCTCGCTTTGAACCGGACATTGTCACATTTATTTTGTTTTCCGGCTAATGATTGGACGGTTTTGTAGGCAGTTTGTATAATTTGTTTTTTAATTCTAAATATTTCGAGAATGAGGCATTGTTTCGTTTAAACATTCCTGACAGTTAACCGGAAGGTTTCGAAACTTTTGAGAAAAATGTTCGATATGGATGTTTTGTTGATTAATTTTGTTTGAGGAATGCGTTTTCAGAGTTTGACGGGGATTTAACAAAATTAATTATGGTAATAATGGTTTGTTTTCTTTCAATTCTGTATTGTGGCTGTACAGTTTATAAAATCGTTAACTCATGCCCAGATCTAGGTTAATGTGACCTAGAATTTTTCAATTCTAATTAATGTTGCCTAAGGATACATGTAAAATATTAAAATTCAATTGTCCTCATTAAAATAGAATATATTTTATTGGCGATTGTTTAATTAGACAGGTTACACAAGAAAGTGTCATTATACTCTTTTATGTTTTCAGATATTAAACATAAATGAGTTAATTAAAAATTATTTTTTAAGTTTTTTATCTATTTATTTTTATTAGAAATGGCTCGTTTTTTTCCCCATTATGATTTATTGAAAAAAAAAACGTTGTTTTAGAATGTTGAAATAGTTAAATTGCATTTTGATCATATTTTTAAGTTTAAATTTGTGTAATTTTTTGTTCGAGTGTGGAATTTCGAAATAAATGTAAAATATTATACTTCTCTTTTTCAGTAACAAACCAACTATAGACTAATTACTCTTGGTACTTTTCTGTTAATGACAGTGAAAAATCGCTAAATAATATAAAACTCTGCCAAATTTCTTATAGTGATTTTAAAGGAAAAAATCGCCAAATATTGTAGAATTCCACCAAATTTCTTATAGTGATTTTAAAGCGAAAAATCGCCAAATAATGTAGAATTTCATCAAATTTCTTACAGTGATTTTAAAGCAAAAAAACCACCAAATAATGTAGAATTCCGCTAAATTTCTTACAGTGATTTTTTCGCTGGTCCTCGACTAACAGAAGAGAATCTTTTGTTTATGAAGCATTCAAAGAAAAAATTATTCTAATCTTCAAATAATTCCACTTCGGCATTCTAATATCTGTACGTTTTAGGCCACCAAAAAATTGTTTTCTTGTAATTTTCTGGTCATTTATCATTCTTTTTTTGCAAGCAACTGGTTTTCTCTTAATGTTATTAGAGTTAATATTAATTAAATTTAATTATTTTACTTAAATATTAATATTTATAAATTTCTTAACAATTTATAAAACAACATATCACATAAGTAAAATTTATAGATTAAATCTGGACGGCATCTTACCACAGAGGTAGCATGTCTTCCCCGTTACTTCGGCTTCCTGGGTTCGAGTCCCGGTTCGAGCATGGTTGCTCTAACTGTGAGGTGTATTAATGTGCCCCTTGTATAAAGAGGCTGTGCAAACGAATGTGGTGAGCGTGTAACTAAGTCGTACTCTTGGCCCTAGTTGGCGCTACTTCAAAAACAAGAGACGCTCATTTCGGCTTAAAATCGGCGTGCTTTTCCATGGTAAGTACCATTAGTGACAACGATAACAACAGATTAAACCTGTTTTATTACATCGGTAACATAATCCGTTTTCCAGTAAGCAGGCAAAGACTGGTGATAATTCGTACATCATTTTTTTAACGGAATGTTTGAGGAAGCGATTAATAAGATTTTATTTTCATGCATTAAAAAATATTATCGCAATTGATATTTGACAATATTTATTATTATTATTATTTACTTTTAAAACGGCGGAAACTATCATTTTGTGGTAAAATCGGTATAATAAATTTTTTTTAACTAAACAAAAAGTAATTATGCAACTTTATTTTTCAAATTCTGTTGCTAAAATCAAAATTTGATAATAATTATTAATTAAATTCTATTTAAAACTTCAAAAAGGAACGCCATCCCCTAAGCGTACACGTGCCAAATTTTCTATAAGCATCTTTTCTCATTCTCATCAACGAAGCAATCAATCGTTTTAATTTCTAGTAAATGTATCTTAGAGGGTCTTTTTCTGAAAAAAGGGCTGAATTAGGAAAATTTTAGCATTGTTAGCTTTTATACTAACATTAGTTCTATACGTTATACTAAGCTATACATTAGTCTTCATGCTAAAATTCTGCACTTTCTGGTTTCGATTAATTATGGCAGATAGGCAGATGTAAAGACAATTTAATGAATTCCGTCGTAATAGTGAACAGATATACAGTTTTTAGCGCGTCATCTTTATACTAAAATTACAAACCTGTTTGAAATATAAGATAGAATTCGCCAAAGGGTCTGTATATCTGTCTGTCCATCTTTGTGCAAGTAAATATAATTAATCGAAGAAAAAAAAGGAAATTAAGTTGAAATTTGGCAAGTATTTTTATCTATGAAATGGTAGCTATATATCAAATTTTGTCTGAAAACGTCTTTTCGCATATATGAGAATACTTAAATTCAGAAATACAACGAATTGCTTTGGGCCGTGGTGGCTCTTGAGTCGTAGGGTGTCAAGTCTGAGACCCAACTCCTCCGAAGAACCGTCCTATAAGGTGGTCAGTTACCCGTTAAATCCGTCATGGTCAAACGTCCTCCTGCTGATGTGGTGTGTTCTGGAGAGGGAGTATGCCAACTCAGGTTTCGTTCCCGTCATCTGACCGCTGTTCAAAATTATGAGGTCAGTCCCAAAATAGCTCTAGTGTTGCTTTACAACGTGACTTTAATATAAATAAACTAAATTAAAACCAGTTAATTGCTTAAAGATGCATGATTTTGTCACTTGGTCGATGATATTGTGTATATGTGATGTGATTTTCGATGATAGTATGCATATGTAACTATTTTTGTTTCTTATAATGAAGGGGGAAATAAATTTTTTGAGATGCACGCTCATTCATTCTCGCTATTCAACGAAGTCAAACACAAAACGCTTCATATTATGTAAATTCACTTGAAAATTGGGAGAAGAATAGACTTGATGCTCTTTTTGGGGTTATATTTATGAATTTCAAGGATATACTTGTGTTTTAATGTAATAATTACTTGAATTATATATTGGTAATAGCTATTTGTTATAATTAATCTTTTAAGAACATTCCAATTATAGTTAAGCTTAAGCTATGTTGTTACTTTTGGCTTTTGCCAGGGACAAACCTTCCACTGATACAGCAGTAGATTTAAGCCGGAAGGAGCGTCTCTTGTTTAAAGTAGCGCCAACTAGGGACAAGAGTACGAGTTAGCTACACACTCCCCACATTAGCTTGCACAGTCCCTTTTTACAGGGGGGGCGCAGTCACGCATCTCACAGATAGCACACAGAAGAACAACCATGCTCAAACCAGGACTCGAACCCGGGATTCCCAGAACACGAGGAAGACGCGTCAGAAAGCTGGCTAGCTTAAGCTATACCAATCAATATGAATTTATCTCACCAATTAGTTCTACACAGTTTTAACTCAATTTATGCTTAATTAAAGGTTTTATTACTTTGGCTTGATAAAAGCTACCATTCTTAACACTTTGCTGACCGGTGACGAGTTAACTCGTCTTTTCGTGTCCAAACGTTGTTGACTGGAGACGAGTTAACTCGTCATTGCACTTGCATTATCTGTTTCAATTTATAACACCGAGGGCGATATAGAACAGTGCAAAAACTTGGCGTATCGTGTTTAGTCTTGTTCGCTCTATAACAGAAAAATTACTTTTCCTAGTATTTACATTTTTATTAGAATTTTAGTAAAATTCCAAACATTTGAACCATGACGGAACGTATAGGCGAAGAACTTTTTGATGTTCCAATTCAACAAAATTCATTAGAGTTTTTTTTTTTTAGAACGTTTTACTTTCACATTCAATTACAAAAAAAGTAGCCGGTGACATGACATAGTTTATGTGCAAAATTGTCGGTCACCAAAGTGTTAATTGTGAAAATATATCCATCATGATTTAACTATTCAAAATTGCATTCACTAAGCCGATTTCGTCTCCTTCTCTGACGTCATACGCTTAGCTAAGAATCCCAAATTCCATCATAATTCTTTTTAAAAAAACTGCCGTTTCAAGAAGCCCTCAAATTAAAAGATTCATTTTATGGCCACTCTGTAAATCAAGTTTATTATACACACCTATCTTAAAAGAACGATAGAATGGCCATAGAAAATCTACATAGAAATTCTGACGATTAACACCATTCTTCATAAAGTAAATATATGCAAATACTTATTCTTTATCGCCGGGCTAAACGATGGTTTCTTTAGAGATATGGCTTAGTTTGGCGAGAGAGCTACCGTGGCGAATTTCGGTTGGCAAATTCAGACTCTCAAAATTAATGATCTTCCTTAATTGATTTTTAGTGCAGATTACTTCATTAGATACCTTTGGCTTCTTCTTTTTCTTATTATTCCTTGGCTTAGTCACGTGAAAAATCATTCCAGTCAACCAGTATGTACGCCTCCTCTTTATTATTTTTTTCTCATTATTTTTGTTTTCTCGTTCTTTGTTGTTTTATTTGAGAGGTGCGTTTTGAAAATAATTAGCTTGTTCAGCGCTTTGTTAAGAATATGGAGAAGTTTCTTTCCATCTTTTATTTATTTATTTATTTATTTATTATTATTTATTCTGTTCTCCATCCTTTCTCGCCAGTTTTCTTTTTGCTAGTTGTTCCAGCCAGCTTCTGTTACAAGTTTTAAAAATTATTTTTATTTATTTATTTTTTTTAATGGCGGTGTAGTTTGTTATGTACTTTAGAAGAAGATACCATCTCTCACTCTTCCCATTTCACATTTTTCCGAGAATAAAAAAAATAATAATAAAAGTGCAGTATTGTGTAAGTTTTAAATTACGTTGTGTGTTTTACAAGACCCGCTTCATGAAAGTGATGTCTTGTTTCGCTGAAGAGTATTTTATGGCGTGATTAACACGTCCCCTATTTTCTTTCATTGAGCTTTATCCGGAGATAGCATTATAAAGTATCCCTTAATCTTTATCCGACGTGAGAAAAAAAATTTGTTTGAAACTTTTAGAACTCTTTTTTATTAATCTAGCTGGAGTCGATGCTTTTAGTAAAAATTCTTTACCCTTTTGTTACTAGTGGATATTTTAACAGATTGTTTACACATTTAAGTACGAATATAATCAAATTACAAACATTTTGTATCAATTATAGGAATGGTTAGTTACAATAAATTTGTTTGAAACTTTTAGAACTTCTGTTTTGTTTATTAATTTAGCTGGAGTCGATGCTTTTAGTAAAAATTATTTATCCTTTTGTTACTAGTGGATATTTTAACAGATTGTTTAAATTACGAATATAATCAAATTACAAACATTTTGTATCTATTATAAGAATGATTAGTTACAATCAAATAATTTCATTGCATATAAAGGTATTTAAATTACTTTTTAGCTTAAATTAATTCAATGTTGTAAAAAGTTATTAATCATTTTTATTGATAGTGTTGTGTTTGTAATTTGATTAGACTCGTGCTTAAAATTGGGAATAATCTGTTACAATATCTACCATCCTCTGCAGCAAAAAGAATCTTTTTTTGAAAGCATCTACTCCAGATAAAACAAAATAAATATTTTTTAAAAACTTCTATATTTTTTAATAAATTTTCTCGTTGTTGTTATTGTTACCTATGGCATTTGTCTATGGACAAGCCCCCTGCTGATACAGCAGCAGATTTA
Organism: Argiope argentata; assembly: GCA_026289955.1. Lineage (NCBI taxonomy): Eukaryota > Metazoa > Arthropoda > Arachnida > Araneae > Araneidae > Argiope > Argiope argentata. The sequence goes on from JAOUZG010022949.1 coordinate 1,068,306, forward strand.
AGCCAAAAGTAGCGTCCCCTGTTTTTGAAGTAGCGCCAAGTAGGGTCAAGAGTACGACTTAGCTACACGCTCACCATATTTGCTTGCACAACCCCTTTTTACAGGGGGGCACAGTCACGCATCTCACAGATAGCACATGGAACAACCATGCCCAAACCGGGACTCGAACCCGGGTCTCCCAGAACACGAGGAAGACGCGCTACCTCTGTGCCAGAAAGCCGGCTTATTTTCTCGTATGCGTAGAATAGAGAAAGTGTACTAACCCTAAAAAAATTTCGAACTCGAAATTTGGACATGTCTCCATGGTTTAGACCTTCCTGAATTCGAAAATATATTTTTAGAAAATGTCGGTTGGGGACAAAGATAATTCAAAAATGCTTTGGGGTAAGCTGTTGAAACTCGATATGCTGCCTTTAACGAAGTTTCAAGATTTCTATTAAATTTTTAGTAAAATCTGTTCAGGAAAACTCCGACTATTCGAAAAAAAGTGAGCTTGATGATTAAAAAAAACGAAGACAGCACATTTTTAGAAAATGTGCTGTGACATAACTCAAAGGAAATATAACTCAAATGAAGTGTGAATACTTAATTCAAAGAAAAATGCGACCAATATTCCCCAATAGAAATGTGTTTGTGAGAAAAATAATTCAAAAACTCTTTGAGTTGGACGATTAAAATTCGGTATGCAGTCTTTATATCAAATTTGTAGATTTCTGTATAATTATGGGTAAAAACTCTACTCAGAGGAAATTCATCTGTTCGAACATAGATCAACATGATTATTATAAAACGGAGAGCACAAGATACATGAAACTCGGTACACAGAACGAGCCTTCGTATTGAAGGAGCCTGGGTCCAAAAAGCGATAGGTAAACCTAATTTTTCATGTATATATATATATATATATATATATATATATATATATATATATATATATATATATTTACGAGCACGAACATATACTATTAACGCTTGTTTATTTAATGAGCGTTTATTTATTTCCGCTAATACATCAATTACTTCAAAAAAATTACAATTTAGAAGCAGTAATACAATGTGCATTGCTGGGAATTGATCATTTAATTTATCTTCGCTTCACTTTTTGATTTTACAACTTAATATAAACAAACATACGTAGAGGAACGCATAAAAATGTTACGTTAGATGTAAAAAAATGAAAAACAAAATATTACAATGAAATCTGCTGTGCATATTTCAATGTATCATGTCAGAACATCATTTCTTGAACGGCCAAGCACCACGTGCTCGTGCGAGTTTAATTATAGTTTTATTCATTTCAATCGTTTCATCGAATGAGTCACTTTAGTATAGCAAACGATCATAAAAAACTTTGTCTCGCATTGATTGTTAAAAAAAATATCGCATTTCCTATTTATTTCCTTTCATATAATCGCGTGCTCAAAATGATAATTTTTCTAGATTTTATTTGCTGTAATCATTCACTTATTTTTTAAAAATCAGAGCTTTTGTAAATGCAGTGGCAATACATTATTAAAAGCTGATTTTTTAAAGATGCTCGTGCAGATAATGAAATTTCAATTTTTCGCCTACCAATTTTTGTTGACATCACAAACCTCATTTCCAAAATAATATCATGTTCTGACATGATAATGACTGATGATTTATAAGTCCATTTGAACCTAGCCTGTCTCGACTTCTGACCTCCGCTTGCGACCAGAATTCGCGTCACCCTGTCTTAACATGTCTGAAGGGGATTTCTTTATTCAGAAATTAATGCTTCCACCCCCTTTTTATAGGTGTTACTGCGATCACTGACTAATAATAGCGTCAGTCGGTGTTCAATCAGCCACGTGGAAACAAACTTGTATACTTTCAGCACGTGTGAACGCTGTTATTGTTCAGAACACTATTTTCTTAATCATAGCCCCCCCCCCTCCGTCATTGGGTCTCTGTGCATAGCACCCACCGCACCCCCTAGATGGCCGGCTCTGTTCTTACACTGATTTAATATCTATAAGTGTAGACATTTGTCAAATTTTAAACCAAGTACATCTTCTGGTTAGATATCTGTCTGTACTTTCAGTGATAAATATGCGTAATAATAATAATAATAAAAAAACGCAATGACTTTAACTTATAAAATTTGTTATGGGAATTTGGGAATACAATTCAATTTTTGTTCCAATCTTTAGAAAAGTGTCTAAAATACAAATTCGATTTTTTGAATACTATTAATGGAAAGCCATTACCTCCAAATATTTCGCTTACGACGGTAAGATAGATTCAGTAAAAGTGTTAAATTCACGCCAAAATTTGATATTTCGTAACTACTGTGCCCTAGTATTATATTGTTCTTCTGGCGTTAAGAATATGCGAGAAAATATGGAGAAGACCACTCCTTCTGGTTCAATTGGCGAGCTACTAATACCTTGGCGCCAGAATGATCAACTTATCCGCTGTAGCTGGATACGCTTGAATTGGCTTAACAACCCATCGTTGAAGTGGATCGGAATACCTTTATGGGACTTTAATCCCGATTTATCGCCAAAAAAAATTATTACTTTCTAGTCTAACTTTTAGGATGCCCGCAAAAATAAAAATGACGAAGATTCCTCTTCCCCTGTCTTTTCCGTGACTCGCAACAGTTTCTTCGCATGGGCCCCCGCAGGTACGAGGGGCCCAAAGCAGACTTTATCTCCCAACTATGTGTATACACTGTGCATTGTTTTTTAACAGTTTCCTTCGGTTGCGTGCAGAACTTGTCGTACAATGGAAAGTGGAGGGCCTCTTGTTCGGAGTGTAAGACTCGATTTTTCGCGAGCCCATTATCTCTGCTAATGGAAAAGAAGTGATTGGACTGATAAGGGCATATTATATATATAATATGGATTCGACAAGGATTGGACAGTAATAAATTCAGCATGTCTTTTTCTTTTCTTTCTTTTCTGTTCGTTTGGTGAGCTAACCTGTTTATCTTCTGCGTCTTTTCTTTATGTGACAAGCAGGGTCTTTTAGGAAAATGGTTGATTTGACAGCAGAATATCCGTTTCAATATGATTTTTATCTGGTACACAGAAGTTATCGCTTTTTTTTCTTTTACTTCTCATTCTATAGACGTAATTGATTTTTTAAATCATTTTTCTTTTAGTTGTATCGCTAACATGATGCATCTAAGATTAAAGTTAACCCTTAATCATTATTTCCATTTATTATTTAGGTATTCGATTATAGCTTCAGAACGCTGAAAGCTGGAATTAGTAAATAATAAATTGAAAGAATTCTGTCATTAGACAACATCAATACTAGCAAAGACTAAAAGAGAGAAAAAAGCACTACAGCTCCTTCACAAATTTCAATCAATCAGATTTTTTCTTTATTACTATTGGCCAAATAATTTTTCATTTGATTTTTATAATTGCATTCTCATCCACTATATAATGACAACAAGTGAACATAGAATTCATTTTTTCATATATTTTATTTTTCTGCTTATTATTTTTCCAATAATAATTTTTTGAAGTTAAAAATCTTTGTAAACTGTTTCATTTTATTATCTTTACTTAAATGTTTGTAAACTCCGTGCGTGATTATTTTTTATCTCTTCTGTTGTAAATAATTTGTATTTAATAAAATTTCTATAGCATTCCCATCAAACAATTTAGTGACCACAGTGGTTACAGATAAGGGGGTATGAACAAGCCTTCTGTTCTGTAGTTCGACATAAAAATTACATATAATACCGCAAATACTCTCAATATTCTATGGATTCTTAAGTAAATCGGTAAGGCAATCCATTCAAATAACTGAATTTAGGTCATGTTAGTTAGGTATAATTTAATTGGGTAATGAAAAAATAGCTATTTTGGGCTATAAAAATAGCTGATAATTAGGCTAGTAAATATTTCAAGTCTTGGTCATAGTCATGGATGAATTAAAATATCAACCTGCTCAGTGGTGGATTTCCGCCCAGGTGATCGCTTAGACAGATTGATGAAAAAAAATATGTTACTAACTCAGCTCTCAGCTAAACAAATATGTTAGAAATTGAATTTTTTTAAAAAGTAAAGCATTTGAAATACAAAACGCGTGCAATTGAATTATTAAGACTTACTTTTACTTTGCTATTAAATAATGTAGGAGCAATTTATAATTTGCTAATTTTATATAATTTTTTATTTTGTAAATATATTTTTAAATTTATATGATATTTTTATTTTTAATTAACATTAAAAATATTTTTAATATATTTTACAATGTCGTATTTCCTTCTTGCAGTACAAAGTAAGCCATTTTCGTTGTTGCTACTAATAGATATGAAACAAAATTTTAAAATTGTGTAAAATTCCTTTTTATATTATAAAAGGTTATATTTCACGAGTTATCAGAAGAAGAACTCTAAAACTTCGCTTAATTTTTAATTAATTAAAATGCTATTTCAAAAAAAAAAAATCTTCTCGAAATACCCATTTTTGTCTTGGAAAATATACACGCGCGTTTGATAGCTTCAAGTGAATCAGTTTCGCTCGTAGAATACCAAAATTTTAAAATTACATACATTCAGCTTTATCATTAGTAGATTTTTCATAAATATATATTTTTCTTTTTAAATTGCATATCTTAGACATTGCCTTACTTCGCAAAAATCCTCAAAGATAAAGCAGTTTTAAAGTTCAGACAAAAAAAAAATTCTCTTACTGCAAATAAAAAAAGAGAATCTAAAAAGGAATTTCAGATAAAAGTATAAATAAAAAAAAAAGCTTTTATTATAATACATAAAATATTTAGAAGGAAAGAAATAAAAAAACATTCCTTCTAAAATGCCATCATCTTTTTCATTTGTGCTATTTATTTTCTAAAGGTTCGACTTCACCTTTTAATTCGATAAAAATATGATTGTTTGATGCGTTTTCTTGTATTAAAGAATGGACATCACTTTTATGTTAATAGCAAATTTCATTCTAAAATTGCACTCCTCAAAATGTAGCCGGGAAACAACTTAACTGGCATCAGACTTTCCACCCATTTAGAACTTCATCTTTTCTCTCGCTTAAAAGCAGCAGACGATTTTCTCTTCGTTTCGAACGCGCGGCAGCATTTACTTGGGAGGATGCCAAGACCCTCCGCTATCCATTTCCAAGAGACAAGAAGCAATCGATTCAGTTACCTCACCACCTACTCCCCTCCCCCACCTCCATCCGAAAAATAAAGAGCCCAAAAAACATAGAAATAAATTAAAAAAATAAAATGCGTAATAATAAAAAAATTCCTTCTGCGAGCAGTTCGAATTTATATTTCTTTTTCTTTTTTTTCGTTTTGGCAGCAGCATCTCTGCTCGCTGGCTCTCGCTCTCTCTCTCTTTCGGCATGACGTCACTGCGCTTCCATTGGTCGCGAGAGGAAAGACTGTGTGATTATTACAGGTGCGTTACCATGACGACGACATCATCATCATCGCGAGTTCGTCTTCGCTTCCTCTTTTCTCAATTTCTTTTCCCGTCCGAAAACGATTTATATTTTTCTCTAACGCACGAATAAAAAAATAAAATGAAATGAAAAAAAAATCGTCCATTCCATCAGTCTCTGCTGCTCTCTTCTTCCGTTGATTTTCAGTTGGAGCGATATGAGCCCCCTATTAACAAACGAAAAGATGTTCGAATTTTTTTTCGCTGCTTTTTTTTTCGCATTGCGTTGCATTTCTAATGAAGAAAGTCAATGTTTTTCTCTTTCCCCCCTCCCCACGGCGGGGGAGGCGAAGGAGGAAGATGTTTTTCTGGCATGTGACATTACACAAATGGCTGACGACTGCTTTATATTGATATTTCATTTTCCCGTTGATAAAATGCAGAGATACATTTTTCATCATTATCTTCGCCATTTTTATGTGACACAGCAAACGCCAGGCGCGATGGAACTTCCTTTTCAAATATTTCAATAGAGCAAAAACAGGCGGCATTCTATAAATGATGTTTTTCGTGCAATAAAACGCATTTTTACTCCTAAGCCTTAGCTGTTTCAGAACCGTCAACGCTCTTTTTTATTTTTATAATTATTTATTATTTGCCGTTGCCAAGAGTTAAAAGCGTAATTTAGAGGGAGTCCATTAATCTTTAATTCATGTCTCATTTAAAAAGCATCAGTTAAATTTCCTGACAGAATTTTTGAATAAACAGATGCGAAAATGGATATTTGTTTTCTCTCGATCGCTTAGATCTTACGATCGTGCAATTATTTATTAAAATTCCGAGATATCATATTTCAGCGAGTTTATTTAAATTCGGAATTTTTTAAAGTATCATTTATTCTATGGTGTTTTAAAATGTCGATATGTTTTGACAGCATTTAATTTTTCTTTCGATATATATTTTAAATATGTAACATTTTCTTAAGTTTTTTTTCTTTCAATTCCTGAACCCATTTGGAGAAATTCTTTTAAAAAGTGCGTTATGTAATTAAGAAATAGGTATTGAATGGAAGTATTGGAAAGTTGTATTTTTAAATTAATATATATGTCGCATACATTCTAAATAATGTCAACATTTTACACAATGCCTAAGTATTTTACATTTACTAAGTATTTATATAATACATAGGTACTCTACATAATGACATAAGATATTTAGGCTAAGTTTGAAAAAAAATGTCATTACAAAGTTTTTATTTTTAAAAAAACTGCGATCTACTGAAATGTAAACTTTTAACTTTTAAACGATTCTGATTCTACTGAAATATAAATTTTTTAAAAAGAAGCATGAAATACGTTATTATTTGAATATATTACATATTCTCTATAGGTTTTGTATATAATACATAAGCATTCTAAATAATAATATATAATATAAAGGCACTCTAAATCAAAATATTTATGCTTGTTTTTAAAAAAAATATCAAAAGAAAGTTTTCATTAAAAAAAAAATTGCCATCTACTGAAATGTAAACTTTTAACTTTTGAACGAATCTGATTCTACTGAAATATAAATTTTATAATCTTTAAAAGAAGCATGAAATACGATTATTATTTGAATATATTACATATTCTCCTTAGGCTTTGTACATAATACATATGCACACTAAATAAAAACATAAAATATTTAGGCTAAATTGGAAAAAAAATGTCATGACGAAGTTTTTATTTAAAAACTCCTGCAATCTACAAAAATGTAAACTTTATTATTTTTTTTTAAAAAAAGGAATGTCTATAAAGGTATTATAAAAATAAAAATGTATACATTTCTTATCAAACATACATTATTTATGAAAATATTTGTATTAAAAAAAGAAAATAATTTTATTTTCGTTTGCCCTTAATTTTTTTTCAAAATAATAATTCAGATTCTTTCTATACTAAAAAGTAAAATAAAGTCACATTTAATTCTTTGTCAATTTCTTATTACATATTGCATAAAAATGATGAAGAAATATGTGAAATAAAATCATTACAAAAAATACTTGAAAGTATCTAGATGATTCCGCTTAGAATTCTAGATTTCACATGCTATAACATCAAGCTATGAACTTTCATGAATGGTTATTTTGATATTTTATATATCATTTTATTCGATTTTAATTTAACACATAGTCGAGAATTTTAATTAAATAATTTATTGTTTAATTAAAAACATATTATATTAAAGCTGTTCAAAGAACTGCCACATATTGTAGAACTATGGAATTTTAATTAGAATTACTGAAATTAATAAAAAACCATGAAAAATTGTTGTATATTATAGATGTACAACAACAAGAAGAAAACATGTAAACATATTTGAGTATACAGAATATAATAAAGTTTTGTTCAATATTATTTGTGTCATCCTTAGTCACCGATTAACATCCATATAAGTCATAGTCCAATCCACATCAAACATTGCGCAGAATATTCTCAACCACTTATGAGGATTCGACAAAAATCCTCTGAAATTACATCCTGTGTCTCCTTTTTATTGGAATGTATCAAAAATATCCCTTGGCCACTGCTGTAACTCTCACACGAGAAGTAGTCCATTCCATATCAAATGGCCATACCATATGGCTTATTCAAAATCATTAGTGAGAATTCAACAGCCGGATGTATCTTTTACATGTAGTTATAAAATTCCTCTGGAATTACATCCTGTGTTTCCATTTTACCGCGATGAGTCATAGACTGTTTCTCAAAGCATTCTTTAAGCGAACGAATTAATCAAGAAAGATCCCCAGAGGGGTTTTAACAAATTTAACCCCCCCAGGCTTGAATAGCTTGATGACCCATTAGAGCAATAACCAGGAATTTTATCACCTATGGCCCAACAAAAATACCTGCTTGCTGAAATATATGAGAAAAGTTTTCTGTTCTCTTATTAACGCTTTACAATTTTGCAAATTCGAGCCTTTTCGAAATTTGATTTGGCAAACTAGTTTTTTATCACCTTTGATCGTCTACCTGATTAACGCGTGACTCACTTGTGATTCACGCTACTATTCTGATTGGATTATTCACTCTTAGCCATACATAAGATATATAAAATAAGTGAGTTATTTAATTAGATAATCCAAATCACAAAACATGAATCATGGAATTGAAAATATAAAGTTTGGGACTAAAAACTCTGCATTTATAAAAGGGGAGAGAGAATAAAATCTACGAACCAAGATTTCAATTTATCATTTGAGAGCATTATTATTTTTAAGTCATTATTTATCTTAATTGATTTAAATCATTAAGCAGTTTAAAACAGTTTGAAAAAACAATATTGAAAAAAGCAGGTCAACCTTTTAAAAATGCATCTGCCTTCAAAGAAGCATATATGATAATAACGCACTACTGGTAAAGGAAGGTAAAAAAAATATGCATTTTAAAAGGTGTTGATGAATATTGCCATGTATGCCTATTGTCTACGTGATTTCGAGCTTCAATTATTCGTTGCCTTCAATTATTCAAAAAAACCCCAACGAAAACAATATCATGTTCTCACATGATACAATTAAGTATTTGGACCTTGCTAATTATTATTAGGTTCCTAAGAATTTAGTATCAACACTCAACAACAATACCGGTGTTAATTTTGTAAATAAATAATGTAATCCTTTTATTATTTTCGAAAATGCTTGAAGTTTATATATCCAAATATTATTAAGAAATTTGTTTTATCTATTTATAAAGTTATTTTGAAGCATTTACTTTTAGTATTCATGAATTTGTACTTATTGTTATTTTTCTTTCTTTCTTTTCAGGTATGTTCATAATTTTTCCTTCTTATCTCTATACAAATTTGAAAAGGGTGAGTTTCTTTTTATCGAATTGTTTATGAAAAAACTGAAATAATCCTTACAATTTAGTTCAAATAATTGTTTATTTCTAGTAGAATAACTGACAAAATAATCTAATTAGATATCATTGATGGAAAGATTGATGGAAACCATGGCAACGATTGTGTTGATTTTCACAGTTATGCTGTATAACATATAATATTTTGAATTATGCTCTATATTTTTATTAAATAAGGATTACAGTTATATATTTAACTATTAATTTTATGTTAAGACATTGAAAGATACTCTATTTTCTTGAAGAGCACATATTCTAGATTTTATTAAGATGGAACAAAAACTGTAGATCTGTATGAAAAATTAACAAACATTCGATCATTACACATAAAGGTTCCTTGGGATTAAATATAACGTCAGTTTGAGATTTTGGAAGGAGATTTCATTTGTTTTTCAACTTTTTCGTCCACTAACAAATATAATACCTTTCCTACCGAGTATTTTAAGCAAAATATATCGAGTAGCATAAATTTACTCAAAAAAATTGATTGATTTGAGGATTAAGAAAATGAGTGTCAGGATGTTTAAACTAATATTTTGCCTCAAATAGCATATTTATAATAAATATTACAAGATAATTAATAATTTTTAAATATTGTAATCAAATATTATATTACAAATAAATATTACATTAATTGCATTGATTTTTTCGGGTAATATTGATGTTGGTTTTTATCAATAACTCATCACGCATCTTTCTTTATTTCTCCTTATATAAGAAGATACAAATATGTTATACCAAAATAATTTCATTCTTCCTTTTTAAATAAATAAATAACATCTTTATATGTGGTTATAGTTGTGGCTTTTATTTCATTCTTAGGCTTCAAACATTCTATTCAAATTTGAAAGAAGAACAACCACAAAAATTCATTTTAAAGAAAATTATCTAAGATTCATGCATTCATGCAAAATGATTTCATTCTTCCTTTTTAAATAAATAAATAAATAACCTCTTTATATGTGGTTATAGTTGAGGCTTTTATTTCATTCTTAGGCTTCAAACAATCTATTCAAATTTGAAAGAACAACAACAAAAAATTTCATTTTAAAGAAAACTATCTAGGATTCTTGCATTTACTTCAAGAATTTTGTAGGATTGTAAGATAACAAAAAACGTCACTTATATTGCAATATATATATTTATTTAGTTTCATCAGTTTTGACATGTAAGAAAAAAACTGTTTTAAAAACCAGATCTTTTTTTCTATATTTAAAATCTGAAAACAATAATTCGTAAAATATTATCTAACAGTTATTACTATTATTATCTTACCATTTTGACTAAAAGTTTGAAGAAAAAACAAACCTATGTTGGTTTATGTTTTATATTGGAATTCTTCACCCACTAGTCGCCTTGCAAACTCATTGTGGTAAAAAGAAGCGCTATTTTTCGATATGTATCAAAATAAAATTGACAAGAACCCATAACTTTTATATTTACAAACCATATGTGATTCCATAACTTTACTGAGAACATTTCTCCAAAGGTAATATTTGTATCGATATAAAACCTAAAACTTTAAAACACGTTAGTTGTTTTGTATTACACCCTCAATAATGTCCTTTTTATTTTATTTTTTTAGTGTTTGATTCTTAAAAACTTTTGAACTTACAATGAAAATTTTCCCTAAAAGCTATATTTCTCTGGAATTTGTAAATATTTTTAAACTATATTCCGCTGTTTCAATCGATTATAAACGAAACGTTTTCAAATTCATATAGTGATATATAATTGTTCGGTTTTTTTAAAAATTAATACTGTATATATTTTACTCTAAATACAAAATTTCAATATGAATATGCATTTTAAAAAGGCTTAGTTTAAAAAATAAAATAATGTGTTTTTAAATTTCTATTTTATTTCAATTCGATGTTATCAATATATTGGGAATTGAGAAAAATCAACAATCTTATAATCTTGTTTCTTAATAATTCTTTCAAGAATTATGATTCATTTCTAGGATCACTTATGTCAAAATCTTTAATTAATTTTTCATTAATACTTTAATAATTTTTAAGCCAATTACTGTAGAAAGTCTATTTTTAAAGCTTTAAGATACGATTTTCTTTTTAATTGATTTATAACTGGTCGACAACGCATTAATTAATTTGATATAAATGGCTCAAGAATAAAACACCATGCTTGAAAAATTAAACTTTATTATTCTTCTACAAATAACAGAAATCAGTAGTATATCCAACTTATTTATCATGACATTATCAATAAATAACTCTAATAGAAAGATTAGATTTTTTTTGTCAATATTCCGATTAACTTCTATTAAATAAAATTCTTCCAACTTTAGAAATATTTTTTTTTTAAATATTTCTAATTAGAATTTTAAATTTTTTAATATAAAAAAAACTCTTGTAAAGAGAAAGGAAGATATTTCAAGACATTTTATTGAAAACTACGACAATCTAGAACAAATTGACAAATTCGGAAAAAAAATTTAATACAAAAAAAAAATCTTGTAAATAGAAAGGAAGATGTTGCAAGACATCTTATTGAAAACCACAACAATCTAGAAAGAATTGGCAAATTCGGAAGAAAAAAAATTTAATATAAAAAAAAACTCTTGTAAATAGAAAGGGAGATATTTCGAGACATTTTATTGAAAACCACGACAATCTAGAACGAATTCACATATTCGGGATGCTTTGAACAAATCTCTTTATGAAATGTGTCTTAAAAATTGGCTTAAATATTATAAACACGCATCATGGCCAGTTATTATTCATAAGGTAGTGATTCAGAACCAAAGAACCCACACCTGTTCAAAAAATTACCTCAAGGGCTGAGTCATTTTTGCATCAACAAAAATGACGCTACAGTTTTTTTACAAGGCTGCGCTGATCTTCAAACCCGTACTTCACCGTTGGATGATGTCAACACCCCTTCAAAAAAGAAATGGAAGCTCCGCGTTAGATATTCAGGGAACTTCGTCAATTGAGACACCAAGTCACTAAATAAAAAGGATTGGAATAAATAAACACAAAAACCTTACACGAAGTGGGGGAGGGGAGAGAAAGAATATATCATTAGGCGACAAATGAAAAATGCCTATTCGCTGTCGTCTTCTGTCTTGTCCTGACCCCCACCAACCCCATGAGACCAAATATACAGTGTTTATTTTTCGCTCTGCGGATAATGAGGCCATTTCTATGCGTCCCGCGCACATCTGGATAAAAAGTGTGCGCTGTTGCCATTCTTAGAATCGTAATAAAAAGAATTAGGGAGAAACAAAAAAAGACGCGTGATTGGGCTAGACAATATCTCGTTGATACATCTACTGTCAGCATTATGACCCGTGCAGCTCTCTATAGTCGGAATCTGCTGGAGTGTGGAGTGATAAGGTAAAGAGAAGATGATAAACTGCAATTAGTCTGTTTTATTGAGTCGTCGTCTTTGTGTGACAGGATGGACTCACAAATCTCTAAAATATCTCTCGAGAATCAAGTGTGTAGAATTAGTGCAGTTGTAGGTGGCATTACTTTCCAAATAATATCCACAAAGAGTAGATAGATGTCTAGAAGAACTCAAGTTTAATAACAACCAAGTCGAATGATCAAAATTTGAAATTAAAATATTTGTGTGTGTGTTTTTTAAATCGATATTCATCATTTAATTGTTTCAATTGCCTAAATTAATTAGTATGCTAATTAACCTAACGATACTTTTAGTTTAATGAGTAAATAGTTGGGCAAATGATTGATTTGAAATAGTAAATTAAGTATCAAATTATTGATTTGAAATAGTAAATTAAGTACCAAATTATTGATTTGAAATAGTAAATTAAGTACCAAATTATTGATTTGAAATTGATTGGTGAAACCCTACTTCAGTTCAAAGCTTAACTTGCTATATAAAATTGTATCAGCTCCATTTGTGCACATGAATTTTATTGGACATCC
>JAOUZG010022949.1:1089776-1102136 GCA_026289955.1 Argiope argentata
ACACACACACACACACACACACACACACACACACACACACACACACATACTAGCATTCCCGTACCCTTGCATTGCTCGGGTAATGGAATCAGCAGGGGATAACAGTGCTCCGTGCACCTAGTTCCAAAAGTCCCCTATAATAATTACTTATTACCTATAATTTTTTCACATTTTGGGAGGGTCCTGGCGCCCCTGGACTCCTTATAAATATATATATGCCCTTGTCCTTAACTGTCCTTAAGGATCCTTTTAAAATATTGCATTTCTTTGCAAACGCAGGCCATCCACATTTTACAGTTATACCTATGTTTAAACAAGAACTTCTTTGTATACAACATTTTTTTTTTTGGGGGGGGGGGGTTCTAGTGCTAAAACTATTAAGCTGCTTGATGAACTGACTCTGGGGCAAGCTACATAAAATTGGACGCGTGAAAAACAGTCTCCTTTTAAATCGCTCCCTGCTACTTTTAATTTCTGTCCTTGTGACGTATTTTGTTTTATTTCGGTATCCAAAAAAAAAAAACATATATATTATATACAATTTTTAGAACCGTTGACTTTAAGTTTAACGACATAAATGGCCAAGCATTATATTTTCTTATTTTATGTGCGTCGTCAAAAATTATTAAAGTCATCATATAAAAATTCTGCCCAAAACTAGCAAAAAATAAAATATTTTTCGCAGAAAAACGTTAAATATTATTGTAGAATATTGATAATTTCTTTTGTTGTTAGTTTTAAAAAATCATAGCGCCATGAAAAACGTAAATGCAAAATACCTAACTTCTAAATCTTATTTATTTTTTTTTTTTAAATTTCAACTAAAAAAATTTAAATTGCCCGATTAAATATTGGATGAAACAAGGAAAACTTTGAATTTCAAGGTAATATTATAATCATATTTACTATTTTAAATTAGTAAAATCCATAAAAAAAAACTATGTCTACATTAAATTGATATCATTAAAAAGGTATATAGATTTTTTAAAATTTTAAAACGAAATGAAATTACTTCATTTTGTACAAAAATTCATTCGTTCATGAATGAATGAGATTGTAATTTTGTTCAGTAGTAGTTTTGAAAGTTATTATGGAGAAAACGTCGAGATTCATCTTGTTATATAATCAATTAAAATTCTAATTAAAAGTTCTGACCTCAATCGTATTTATTTTCCTCCACCAAGATATTTATATGTTAATTTGGTAACTATATGTCAAATTGTGTGCCACCAAGAACACTGGTACACACACATTCGTTATTAATAATAACGATAGGCAAATAAGGCATTTTTAATAAAAAAGATAGAATAATTATAAATATAGATTTTAGGTTTCAATTTCAGGACCTATTTATTTAACAAAAGTAACAAATTGAATCCGTATAGAAATGATTATCAATACATTAAAGAGAAATATTACCTAATAGCAATTTAATTATTTATGCTATTATGTTATTTCTATCACATTTAATTATATACGCTTTTACAGATGTGCTTTTATAGCTTTCTTCATTCATCTCTGCATTTCAATATCGACTTACTGCATTGAAAAAGTGTTCAATTCTTTTAAGAAGTATTGCTTCTAAATAACAATTTAATTTTTCCAATTTTAATGCAAATAGATGATAAAGATTCGACACATGTTCCATCTTTCGATTTCAGCAAGGCAACAACAAAATGTTTTCGGTATTTAACTAACTTCGGTGTCGAATTATAAAATTTGTACATGACTTAATTTTACTTTACAATTTTATGTGTTATAACTTAATTGTTTGAAATGTAAATGTAAATGAAAGATAAATGTGTAAATTGACATAAGTATTGGTAAAATATAATAATTTACAAGTTATTAATATAAATATACAAAGAAATCATTAAATCAACTACTTCCATTTAATTCGAATTTCATTAAAAATATACCATTTTTATTTCAAAACAGCCAATTAATTTTGGTTTTATCCTATTTGTTTTATCACTCATGAGTGTTAGTTACCCTATTCACCACGGAAAGTTTTTGATTAGTGTATTTTATCTAAAGCTTGGTACAGGTTTACAGTTTTAGTTTAAAGTATCCAACACATTTTTGAGGGAAAATTTAATTTTTTTTTGTGTATGTGAATTAAAATATGCTTCACATATTCAGTTTTTAGTATCTTTCTTTAAAATCTTTTTTTTTTCGTTTTTTAACTAAATGTAGAGATCTAATTTGTAAGGGAAGAATGCTTTGTCATTCTTAAACTAGAAATTATTTAAAAAGAAGCATTAAATAAAATTAAAACAATCATATGTCGCTTATTATTCGTTATATCAAATGAATTCATATAACAAACAAAATAAAGATTAAAATGAAATCTGATATGCATATTTCAATATATCTTGTTAGAATATAATTTCTTGAACAGTCAAGCACCACGTGCGCGTGCCAGTTAAATTATATTTTTATTCATTTTAATCGTTTCGTCGAATGAGTCACTTTAGTACTGCAAACGATCCAAAAAAACTTTGTCTTGTCTTTATTGTTTTAAAAAATATCCCATTTCCTATTTATTTCATTTCATATAATCGCGCCCTCAAAATGACACTTTTCTAGGTTTTATTTGCTGTAGTCATTAACTTATTTTTTTAAATTCAGAGCTTTTTTATGCAATGGCGACACGTTATTAAAAGCTGATTTTTTGGAGATGCTCGTGCAAATAATAAAATTTTTATTTTTCGCCTAGTGTTATTTTTTTAACGTCAAAAACCTCATCCCCAAAACAACATTATGTTCTGACATGATAGTAAAGATAATCTTCTGACAACTAAAAGCATTTGGAAAAATTCAGTTTTTGCACAGTTTGCAACGTCCGAAGATGCGATTATTAATGTGAAAAATAACGCTCTAACTGAGCATATAAATCGAACATTGCGCAAACCATGTTCTATCTAAGTTCATTTATTTGAAGTAAAAGAACAACATATGACATTAAAATTTAGTAGCATAAAATTGGCGTACATAATTTTGAAGTGTTTTGTAATTTATGCTAATACTGATGATAATCTCTATAGACCTTTCAAATAAAATAAAATAAAACAAAATTCATTTTTATAATAAAATAAAATATAAATTATGTTTTGCCAAACCCATTTTATTTGATTTTTTTTTCACTTAGTTCATTCACTCAGCTTCCCACTCGTGACCTCTCTTTTATAATAATGAATAGATTCTATATTGTTTTTATTTATATGTATTTTTTGAGGCATAAGGTCATCATAAAAATAATTTTATGACATAAAATTGGCATGCATAATTTTACAATACTTTTATATTATACGGTAACACTATTAATACTATACGACTTTTTAAGAAAGAAAAAATACAAATAAAGTGAACGTAAATTCATTTTGAAAGTAAGATTCTATTTCGTTAAGCCCATTTTATTCTGGTTTTTTTACCACTTGATTCATTCATTTAGCTGCCCACTCATGACCTCTTTTTGATCACAATGAATAGATAAATAAATAATGGTCGTTGAATTTATTTACGAAGGAAAGAAACACTAATAAAACGGAAACTATTAAAATTTTCAAAGTGAATTTAAAAGCAATCTCCATCCCCCACACTTCCTTTCATGGTTACGACAGTTTAGGGAATTTATAGTTAGCCATATAGGCTTTCTTTAAATATATAGCACAATTGTGGAGTAGATTTTTATTCATATATACTTTAAAAACCTATTATGTAAATAAAAGAAAAAAATGGGAAGTAAAAATTTTTTTTTCATGAGAACTGCTATGCATATTTCAATGATGCATGGCAGAGTGATTTGGCATATGCTATGCATATTCAAGCATTTTTGGTAGATATTTAACAGATATTTAAATAAAAGATATTTGAATTAATAAAACAGATATTTAAAATATATTAATAAGACAGATATTTAAAATAAATAAATAAATGAAAATTAAAATGAATTCTGCTTTACATATTTCAGTGTATCATGTCAGAATATCATTTTTTGAACGGCCAAGCACCACGGGCTCGTGCAAGATAAATCATATTTTTATTAATTTGAATTGTTTCATGGAATGAGTCACTTTAGTATTGAAAACGATCCCAAAAAGCTTTGTATCGCATTTATATATTCAAAAAAAATCACATTTTCTATTAATTTTATTTAATATAATCACTCCCTCAAAAGGGAATTCTTCTAGGTTTTATTGGTTGTAGTCATTAAATTATTTTTTTTTTAATCAGAGCTTTTGTAAATGCAATGACAACACTTTATTAAAAGCTGATTTTTTGAGATGCTCGAGCCGATAGTAAAATTTTTATTTTTTCGCTTACGGATTTTTCTTGACGTCAAAAATTTCATCCCCAAAACAACCTCATATTCTGAAATGATAAAAAAGTTGCATTCATTTCTTATAAAAACACAACTTTACTAAACTTAATATGCATTTCATGTATTTTATAACTATTAATTTGAATTTTTGTTTGAAATTTTAAGAATATTTATATATAAAAAATCCGGTCCTTTTCCAAGCGTGTGCAGTTTAATTGCTTTCAGCTTGATTCCAATTGTATGACTTCATTTGAAAATGCAAATGTAGATGGATTTTTAAAACTGATCTAATGCATATTTTTGAAATTTTACTGAAAACAAAATAGTGTTTCATTTTGCATAAATAACTCATTTTTCTTAACAAAATGCACACAAATTAATTTTCATAAATATTTCAATTTTGTGAAAAGAATAAAAATAACTATTACTCTCCCAAGTTCTAACTATCAATAATCGTAGTATATTTTCTAGTCCTCTAATCTGTTAAAAGGATAGCGTCTAATTTTTTTAAATATTAAATTTTTTAGATAAACACGTTCATTCAATCCTTTTCTTTTGTAAGGATCATCTTTAAAATGCCAAAAATTTGACTTTGTTCAAATACGTCGTCATGAATCAAACAACCATGCAAAATTATGAAGATCAGTGCGCCAACATAATTCATATCTTACCAGACTTTAAAATGGACATAATCGCCCTAATGCCTATACATAATGGTGCATTAATCACTTTTAATTTTTATTATCATGTAAGAACATGACGTTGTTTTCGTTAGTTTTGGCGGCGAACAGTTGAAGCTCGAAATCGCGTAGGCAATGAAAAAATCATAAATAGCAATATTCATCAACATCTTTTAATCGCATATACTTTTTTATCTGCTTTCAGCAATATTGCATTATTACTGCGTATGCTTCTTTGAAAGCAGATGTCTTGTTAAAAGACTGACCTGCTTTTACCAGTATTGCTTTAATATTACTTATGCTTCTTTGACAGCAGATGCGTTTCTAAAAGGTTGAACATCGAACTATGACATCATAGCTGTCATTTCATCTCAAGATCGGTCGAGCTTTAAAACTTTGTTTGCCAGCTAGAAAAACTGAAAATGGAGGTTATTAAAAAAATTATTACTATGCATATATACCTATATGTACACACATAGACATAAAGAGACCGATAAAGAGGTCTCGTGATTGTTTTAAACCGGTTGAAATTGGTTAATGACTTAACTAAGACAAATAATGAATTAAAAATAATAATGTTCTCACATGATGGCTTGAATTTTGCTATCATCGATTTCATTTCCTTTGTATATTACTTATGATTGTCTTTTTTAATTGCAATTTTCTTTAAATAAACACAAATTTTCCTATGACATTGTTAGATGAAATGAAGTAATTTAAACTTTCATTTGGTGTTATTTTTTCACTCCTTTAGAGCATGTGTTGTGACTTAACGTCTTTGATTATTCTGATAAATCGTGAAATTTTAAAAGCTGTTCCAGATTGGAAAACATTTTATAGATCTAAAAATTTGATTTAATTAATCCTGTGATTAAACATCCCGGATTTTGAATATTTTTATACCATTGAAAACATTCCCAACCTTAATGTGTTTTAAAATTTGGTCCGAAAAAAGTTTTTAATTTCAATTCAATGACCTGAATTCCACAGTCGCAATAATAACAAAGATAAAAATAATTAAATAGATACGTGAATTAGATTTAAACTAGAAAATTTAACCCCACATATAGAATCAATTATGCCAGATTAATCAAGAAAACCCAACCTGAGTTTATTCTATTTAACGCTATTAAAAGTTGTTTCTGTTTTGAATTATACATCTTAATGTTTCTCAGGATATTTACGTATCAAATGTAATGTCCTCTTTATATGTGTTAAAAAATAAATTGAAATAAAATATAGAAAACAAGATGTAATATTTCTAAAAGTTAGTATTTATTTTTAAAATGCTATAATTAGTTATCTTTGGCATTCTTTTTTCATTCTTGTTTTATTGTATTGATACAATTATAAATCTTTTGAAGTTAAGAAAAATTGATTTTTTTGTTGTTGCTGTTAAAACTACCCTTGGAGTCTTTTTCCCTCTTAAAAATACTAAACGTTATTATTATCATGTCAGAACATGATGTGGTTTTTGAGGTGAGGTTTTTAGCGCAAACAATGAAACCGTAGACGAAAAATAAAAATTTTATTATCTGCACGAGCATCTCAAAAAATAAGCTTTTTTATAACGTATTGTCATTGCATTTACAAAAGCTCTGAATATAAAAAATGAGTAAATGACTACAGCAAGTAAAACCTAGAGAAATATCATTTTGAGCACGCGATTGCATGAGCACGTGGTGCTTGGCCGTTCAAGAAATGGTGTTCTGACACGATACATTGAAATATGCACAGCAGATTTCCTTTTAATCTTTATTTATTGAACATTTAGAAACCTCTGTGCACGACTATTACACTTGACTTACAGAAGAAGACACATTTCATGAGGACATCACAGACACAATAGCTACTCAAGCATCGCATTTGCTTGCACAGCCCCTTTTTACAGAAGAGCACATTCAACCATACCACAGATACAATAACCGTGCCTGAACCGGGATTCAAACCCAGGACACCCAGATCACGTGGAAAACTTGCTACCCCTGTGCCAAGACGTTGACAAAATACATATTTGGATGCTAGATTTAGTAAAAATTCTATATTCACAGTAAGGGCACATTCATTAACAACTGATCACCAGTGGTACATTGATTAACCACTAAATACTTCCATTAACATTAAATGCAACGAATGTTTAATATACATCCTTTAAACATTCGTTACTTTTCCCCTGGTCAACAACGAGAAAATTTCAAGGAGACTGCACATACTGGTTTCAAACAAATAAAGGAGGGAAAAATTGCCATGCTCTGTTCCTTGGCGCTCTCATTAAATTGCAACCTGGCCTTACCTCACTTTTTGTTTAAATTTGCAATATAATAGCCAAAGCCAAGTTTTCTTACTGAGCAGGTGGGATTATTTCACCACATAGTAATAAAATAGTAATTTTATCCTCATAAACTCTGGGTGACTGACATTTTGTTTCAGATTTTATGAAGGTCTTTGATTATCATGTCATTTAAAATGCATCTGGAGATGCGCTTCGAATATATTATGAGACAAACCCACTAAAATGATAAGACAAAACTAAGTTCGATTCACGGCAGAATTTAAAAAAAGAATTTTTTTAAGAAAAAAGAATAATCGTAAAATTATTTTTATATAAGTTATTTGAATGACTGATTAAATTAGCTAGGAGCATTTATCTTATTTATTTTTCGAAAAGGAATTTGTGCTTTCGTTTATCAGAAAGCCAATCTTAAAAAATGAGGGAGGGGGAGGGCAGAACTAGATGTTCGAAATTTTAAAATATTTATTTTGAAAAAAATCTTGTTTGTCTTGTTAGAATACAACTTAATTTAAAACAAAAATTTCATAAAATAGATTCAAAAAATCATAAATGTAATAATCATATTGTAAAAAAATCATATTGTAAATGCTAAATTCAAAGTAATTGGAGAAAAAAACAAACACCCATAAAAAGGTTAATTGTTATTTTTATACATATATCTTTAGAACAAATTATTGAAAAACCTGTATTTCTTAAAATATTTTATTGCCAGTAAATAGAAAAAATAATTTTAAAATATAAAAAAGAGTTGATATCGAATCGTCCCATTGCCTCAAAGATAAGTCAAAGCAAAAAGAAAAAAAAGAAAAAGTGGGGCTTTGATTTCAAATTCTTGCTAATGAGCTATGGTGTTATAAAATTATTTAGAACTACAAGAAAACATATTTTTTCAGACAAACACTTTCGATTTGTCTTGAAGTAAAATATCAGTCCTACAAAAAGAACACTAAGTTTTAACGGGTTATATCACTCTAATAAAAAAAATTCAAAAATTGGAATTAGGAAGTGGGGTTTTTCCTTATTATGTAACGGAATTTGTTTTGATTCCTTAAATCTAATTAGTTCATTAAAAAATAGTAAAATAAATTTACAATATGAAAAATGAGTTAGTATCAAATCGTCCTATTGCCTCAAAGATAAGTCAAAGCAAAAATAAAAAGAAGAAAAAGTGATTTCAAATTCTGACTAATGAATGATATATAGTGTTTGAAAATTATTTAGAACTACAAGAAAACATATTTTTTCAGACAAACGCTTTCGATTAGTCTTGAAGTAAAATATCACCGTCCTACAAAAAGAACACTAAGTTCTAACGGGTTATATCACTCTAATAAAAAAATTCATAAATTGGATTTAGAAATTGGGGGTTTACCTTATTAGGTTACGGAATTTGTTTTGATTCATTAAATCTGATTACTTCATTTAAAAAAAATTGTTAGTTGCTTTAATTTTGAAGTGAACCATTAGTGTTTAATTCATGCTTTTATTATTCTTGAGAGTTATGGATGCCTAATGAAATTGATCGCAATAGGAGACCTAAAACATATCTTTATTCCAATTCAAAACAATCCTTAATATGATCCTAAATTACGACAAAGTAATTATTACAACAAGGCAGGAAATTCTATTTAGCACTAAACGTACCGACACCAACTGGGCTGCAAACCGATTCCCGTCCTATTCAAATTGCAAATAACTGATAATCAGATGACTGGCCGAGGTACCTTTAATATGCAGTCGAAATTATTTAATTTCAGACAACTGTTCTAATATTCTGAAACTGTGTAGAATTACATTTTGCATCATTTGCTAATGAGGAGATAGGTCTCTGCTTTCGTAGTGGATGTATTCTCTACATAAATCCGGATTGCTACTTGTTACTCTTGACTGTACCGGGATTGTTACCTGCTGTACTGCTGTTACATGCTGTATCTTAAATAGAAATGATTTTGTATCCAATGTCTGGATTTTTTTTTTTTGGTCACATCCAGACAGATAAACGATTTTTAGCTTTTCGAATCGAAATAGAATCGAAGGGAGGAAAAAATAAAAAGATTAAAATGAAATCTGCTACTCATATTTCAATGTATCGTGTCAGAACATCATTTCTTGAATGGCCAAGGACGTGCTCGTGCGAGTTGAATTATATTTTTATTCACTTTAATCGTTTCATTGAGTTATTAATTTTAGTATTGCAAACGATCCAAAAAAATACTTTGTCTCGCATTGTTTAAAAAAAGATCACGTTTCCTATTTATTTCATTTCATATAATCACGTGCTCAAAATGAGATTTTTCTAGGTTTCAGTTGCTGTAGTCATTAACTTATTTTTTTTAATCAGAGCTTTTGTAAATGCGATGTCCACACGTTATTTAAAGCTGATATTTTGGGATGCTCGTGCAGATAATAAAATTTTTATTTTTCACCTACGGATTAAAATGTTTATTTTTCGCCTACGAATTTTTGAGGACGCCAGAATACCTCATTACCGAAACAATATCATTTTCTGACATAGTAAAAATAGAGAAAAAAAGCATTAGAATTATAATAAATACATTATAAATATAAATAAATACATAATGCATTTAAAAATATTTAAGTGAAATCTACTATGAATATCTCAGTGTATTAAAGACTGATTTTTTGAGATGCTCGAGCTGATAGTAAAATTTCAATTTTTCACCGACGGATTTTCCTTTGACGCCAAAAACCTCATCTCCAAAACAATATCTTATTCTGACATGATAAAAAATACATTTTACAAAAATTATCCAGAATTCTTGTAAATTTTAAGGGCAGTTTCTAAGTTTTTTGAAAGCATATCAATCATTAAAAAAATTGATATCAAAACTATACAAGAACAGCTAGTATCTAAATAAATCTGGTCAAGTTTAGGACTTTGAAAATAATACCTCTGCAGGATTTTATTTCAAACGAGAGGGAAAGAAAGACAAAGACTTAAATGGTTCACCCTATTTTCCTACAATAATTACCCTTACCCTCATAGTTGAATTTTGAAATTATTAGGTGCTTTCATGTATTATAACCAGCGACACCTATGGGTAAACATGCGAAGTTCCTCTTTAAATGACAATGGTTTTGGGGGTTTACTATTTTACTATTACTTAATTGTTAACATTTAGAAAATTTTCCATTTAGTATAAATAAGTCATTGATTGTATAAAGTACCCAATAATAAAGTACTCTAAATTGCATTTTCTACGTTCATTGTTATCATATCAGAACATGATGTTGTTTTGGGGATGAGGCTTATGGCGTTAACAAAATTCCGTAGGCAAAAAATTTAAATTTTATTATCTGCACGAGCATCTCATAAAAACAGCTTTTAATAACGCGTTGCCATTGCCTTTACAAAAGCTCTGATTTTTTTTTAAAAAAAATTAGTTAATGTCTATAACCAATAAAACCTTAAAAAGTGTCATTTTGAGCACGCGATTATAGTTAATGAAATAAATAGGAAATGTGATGTTTTTTTCTAAACAGTGAATGCGAAACAAATATTTTTTGGATCATTTGGCAATACTGAAGTGACTCATTCAATGAAACAATCAAAATGAATAAAAATATAGTTTAATTTGCACGAGCACGTGGTGCTTGGCCGTTCAAGAAATGATGTTCTGACATGATACATTGAAATATGCACAACAGATTTCTTTTTAATTTGTTTTCGTTGTTGTTGTTATTTGATTTGAAAGAATTTACTACCGAAGCACATTGGACACTTTTAGGATCCTATGGTGTTGCTGCTCCGTCATATTCGAATTGTCGGTTTGGTTCAACGATTTAAGAGGGGTGTTTTCGATATGAATGACAAAAAACGGCCTTCTGCCCCCCCCCCCCAAATTCGAAGACAATCAGTTGCAACACTTATTGAACGAAAATGGAAAAAGTCACAAAAAATGAAGGAAAATATTTTGATTAATATATATTGTATCAAATTTTCTCAATAAATGCCTTTTTAGAGCGAAAATATTATCAAAATACATGCGAGCACCTAATTTGTTATTCCACTCCCCATTCTCCATTCTATCCCATCCCAAAGAAGTTATTCCGTCAAATGTTTATCACAGAGATAATCTAAAAAGTGTTATTTTCTACAAATTATTTGCATATTGGATAATCGACCCAATGGTCGATCATTCATGAAACGGAAACTCATGAAATTTCTTGATTAAATGGAAATAAATTGATAATAAGTAAATTTTCTACAAATTAAGTAGATAAAAAAATGACGCAGAGTGACCATATCTGGCTTTAACGCCATGTCGTGTCACGAATGATTGATTTGTCCTCTTATCATCTTTAATCAGCTATTTAGTAATTTTAATCCCCTTATTATGCATAATCTATGCAGCAGTTTGCCTCTTTTAAAAAACAATGAACTTTTGGTTGGAAGGGGGATTGGTATATTCGTCTGTTCAGATGTTTTAACGTCAAGAGAAAAAAATGTAAATACTGTCATCTGTTCTGGAGAATTTTTATTATCTGGATGATGTAAATTCTTTGTTCGGAAAATTTATCTGATAACTTGGGAGTATCAATTCTGATGTCACCTTGGCCTTTTAATCACAATTCAGAATTACGCTATCTGCCTTAAAATCAGCCTTTAGTAGCTTAAAAACTGAATGTTAATCTAAATATTGAGTTATTGTCGTTTTCATGGTTAACACCAGCAAAAATTCTAAAGCATGTAAATAGTTAATTTTAGTTTTTAAAAAGCATGGAAATGTTTTCTTGGAAGATAATGCTATCTACATTGACTAGCCTAATATTAATCTAAAGAAACTACATTTAAGAATACAATGTATTTAAAGGCTATTATATAAAGCGCATGATTTCCCCCCAGCAAAATTAATGTGTTTCTGTGCTATACAGGATACGTCGAGCTTCTAATATGCTTCTAATATGAGTACGGTACACTTAGACATAACAATACATTGACATAGCGATTCTATAGACATTGCATAGCAATTCCATAGACATTGACATAGCAATTCCATAGAGATTACATAACAATTCCATAGACATTGACATAGCAATTC
>JAOUZG010022949.1:1106147-1117321 GCA_026289955.1 Argiope argentata
TATATATATATATATATATATATATATATATATATATATATATATATATATATATAATATCACCAACTTTGACATATCAAAATGAATAACAAAAAATAATAGAAAAATAATAATACAAAATAAGCTTTATTTGATGGTACATGAAAAAAAAATGAAAGAAAAAATTTCATTTTATGGAAAAGGTAAATATAGTACTGCAAAACAAGATATTTTTGCAGAGTATCTTTACTAGAGTTACTGATGACTCAGACAAAAATTTGTACTTTCATTATATTTGTGACTTTGAGATATGAAATATTAGATACTATACATTACTAAGACTAACAAAAATATGTGATATCAATACTTCCTCGAATAGATTTTATTCGTCTGATTCCAATTCTTCATTTATATCTAGTACTGAAGATTAGCACAAATTCTTGTGAATTTATACTTGATGTTACTTTAAGTGTTTGAATTCTAATTTAGAATGGAAGCTTACTAACTATATGTAACAAATTTACTTAAAGCAACAATACTCTTTTGAAGTGTATTTTCATATTCATTATTCGTAGAAACTTTTGTTATTTTAAAATGACCTTTAAGTAGAAATTAATTTATTATCACCATATTACGATTTATTTTATCTGTTTTTGTTGATTTTGCATTAAAAAGTACCACATATCTTTTTGTGGTGTTAAAGACCTATTAAAAGCAAAGAATAATTTTATTCTATTCCTAATGAGGCAGTGTCCATATATTAACCGTTTAACTGGTTTGCCTCCTCTATCTTTTAATTCGATTATATCTTCTATAATGAGACGCTGTTTTTCTTCAGAATGAGAATCATAGAGGTCTTGGAATTTTAGTTTTATTATTTTTGGATTTTTGTGAACAATTTTTATATTAAATTATAGCATTTATAAATAACTTGATTTCTGTTCGAAAATGTAAAATAATGATGAATTAAAGCAAGCATATCTTGCTCCCAAACAAATTAAATGATTAAAAAAATATTTAAAAAAAATACTTTCAGAGTTGTATAAATGCTAAGGCAACATTATCCAGTCGGAGATCTTTTTTCAAATGCAATTTAACTGAATCATTGAAGCATTGGTATTTTTAATGCTATAGGATACTTTTAAAGCAAATTTTTAGTAGAAATAATAAACTGGATTATTCTAAAAGATGCAACATATAATTTTTTTCAACTCTCTCAATGAAATGGTGTTTTAATCTAACGGCCCAGCAAAAATTAGAGTTAAGAGTATATTCTGACACTTCTTGTAAAAATTTATGGACGAAATCTAATGCATTTCAGCAAATTTTTGACTACAGAAACATAATTTATGTAGTCGATACAATGTCCCGGATAGTGAATTTGCTACCGACATTTGAAGATTGAAAATGTTCATGAATTTTTAAGTCTATGAAAAAATACTTTTCCATGTTTTCAGGAATAATATATATTGTTTTTTTTTTTTTTCAAAAAATGTCGACTTATACTCTTTTGGACCATTACTTGCAATTTTCAAAATTCGTAAATTATAGTGCTGATGTAAATGGTATAATCTCTTGCTCAGAAATTAAAAAAATCATCCAGAAGAATATTAATTTATATGCTTCAAATATAGTACTTATTTACAAATGTTTTTAAGGCCAGAATATTCGTAAAGGAATATTATAAGTATGCCTGAATTTTTGAAAATATCGTGAATTTTAAAATCGATTCGAATATTTTGTGGTTTCTATAATTTAAAAAAGAAATAATACTTGGTGGATATTTAAAGTAATAGAATAAATTTATGTATTTATTATTCTTATATTTATGGAAATTTCTGTTTGTAAATATTTTATTAGTATTCACGAATATTTATTATTCCATTCAAACACATTCATACATTTTTAAGGATATTCAAGATTGTGAATATTCATGAATAAATTCAGAAACAATCAATAAATATTTAACTATGCTGAGCCAAAGGTATGTTGTAAGATGATTTCAAGCCTGAAAAAGAGGTATAAAATTGATAATTAGTTATTTTTAGACAATAATTTATCATACATTGTCAACGTCAAAATTGAATTCTAATGTTTAAGTAATATTTACAGCAATATTATTGTGACGATTTACCTCGATATTTTTTATTAAATTTTGAAATTAATGCTTACAGCAATATTACTGATAAGCATTTATTTATTTAATAGATTATTTTTATTAAAATAAAATTCCGATATTTGCGGGGGTAATCTGTTTGTAAATATTTTTTTAGGATTTACGAATATTTATAGATATTTTCAAATACATTTACGCATGCTTATAAATATTTAACG
This sequence comes from Argiope argentata, assembly GCA_026289955.1. NCBI lineage: Eukaryota > Metazoa > Arthropoda > Arachnida > Araneae > Araneidae > Argiope > Argiope argentata. The sequence goes on from JAOUZG010022949.1 coordinate 1,108,461, forward strand.
TCGTGTTTTTGGATTTTCGTGGAAATATATGAATATGTGGAGTTATATTTAGAAACATTGCTAGAATTGGCTAGATTCATCCGATCCAATCGTACTATTGACATATTTGGCCATATTTAGCTAAAACCATTGCTGAAATTGAATTGAATTAATCGTATTTAATGGAATAAGAGCCATAATAAGCCATACTACGCCAAAAACATTAATGGATTGGTATTAAGATACATGCCATCGTTGGAGGTTAGAGTGGAGTGAAGGTGAGAAGGGCAAAAAAGATTTATGAAGTAATTAATTAATAACTTTAAGTCAGCAAACATAATCCAATGTCATCGTCCAAGTTGAATTCTAGTCTTTAAGTTTCCCAGCAGTACTACTAATAAGCATTTCATTCTTTAGGTTATAATTTCCTGAATCTCATTGAGTTAAAATTACAGGTCGTCAGTTACTCAAAGATTTTTATCATTTCCTTTCAATTCTATTAGCATCAAATGCCATCTGATCAAAGGAGCAATTAGCACCCATTTCTCTAATCCCCAACAATTAACCGATGGGGCACTTCCTGACAAATTAATTGGTTAATAACCCGACAATAATAGATGGTCAATTTGCCAATATCTCTTGGGATCAAACTTGAAAATTGCGGGGCCGTGTGTCGCTTCCTCTCCAGGTCCTGAATGACAGCAAAGTGGTTGGTTTTAGAAGAAAAAAAATAATAATAAATGTATGTATGTATGTATACGGATAAAAAATCTCTAATCGTCATTTTCTTCCCTTTTTTTGAGAGTAAATCATCAAAATCAACTGGCATATCCGACGTTATTCCACATGAATTCAACGTGACATGAATCCCCACTTGTTCTACGAAGCAGTAAAAATGTGGATGTTCCGCTAATAAAAATCGAATTCGTATTCAGCCGATGGATGTAATGCCTTGATTCCAGCAGCAGATGGAACAGCACCGTCCTTTACCGGATGTTGTTGTAACACAGGATGGTTATCGGTAGTCTCAATTACTGAAAAAGGCACAGAAAAAGATCTGGCGATTGGCCATTGTTTGGCGACGGAAAATTTATTCCAACAGTCTGCGCAAGCGGAATTGGCAATGAATATTTTGGAGCGCAGCCGTTTAAATTGTTTGTTAGTTATGTGTGGGTGTCCATTGTGCGTGTTTATGGTTTTTCAGTAATTAATTTCCGGATTTCACGCTTTCTATTGCGAAAAAGGAAGAACAAAACCATGTTGGGAATTCCAAAAGTTGTTAGTTTAATGGTTGGAGCCGTGTGAAATCACATCGACGTTGATCATTATGTGAATTCGAAATTTTCCTTTTATTATTTCTGGGATTTGTTTTGCAGTTTCGAAATATATATTCTTTTGTCTTTGTTTCGGAAAATCTTAATTAGTTTTTGTTTTTTTCGAATTTTTGGTGTTAATGCATTTGATTGTTAAGTTCACAAATAAAAATGACAGAAAAATGTTTAGTTTATTTGAAAAATAAAACAAAAATTGTTATTCGCTTTCTGAGTTATCTCATTTCACATATATAGGCGAGATTCATTCTATTAGTAAACTCGTTATTTTAACCTAAAAGCTGATAAATTAAAAAATGAAGATAGAATTTATCGTATCCATTCGAAATACACTAACATTAAATCAGCCAGTAGATTAGCATCTATAAAACTTTTCAATAAAATTAAGAAATCTTTAAAACATATTTTGTTTTCTGCCTCTAAATCTCATTTTAATTCAAGCTTGCTAAATCTGAATTTTTATGGATGTGTATTGCTTTCTGAGCAAGGTATTACATTTCTAGAATCTATAAAATGCTTTCTCAAAATTTAAATTTCCTTTAATTGTCCCTGATTCTAATTCCAAAACAATTAATTTTATTATATTAACCTGCAACTTAATCAAAGTATGAAATATTTTTTTGGTTGCTCCGTTTTTCGGTTGTTTGTTATAAAGATTATAGGGTTATTCGTTATAAATGATATATAAAATACCAATCAGGATATATTATTTGATTAAAAGAGAAATTTTTCGCCAAAGAATTAGACATTTTCCTTGGTAATTGTATTTAAAATACCCTGGTGTTGTATGAAAAAAAATATTATTTCTTTCAAATATAAAAGATAATTTTGTGGGAGTCTTTCTAAATTAATTAAATGTCCGAAAAAATATTTCAATGTATGAAAGGTATGAAACCTTTGTCTGAAAAAAATGTGTGCAGAAAGACTAGTTTATTGCTAAAAATTATATTTGGATAAGAATTCGAATCAGATTTCATTATTTTGTCAGTACAAACAGCTCTTTGAATTCTTGTATGTGTACTTGCCCAATCTCACACGTGCCTGAATAAAAAAATCTTAAATATTAAAATGAAAAAATAAATAAATTATGTTAGTTTGCTTAGTCATTTTATAGAATGTTTAATATTAATATGCATTGCCGTTAATTTATTCATGTTTTATGAAAGTAAATAAATCCATTTTCACAGAAACGTTCGGCTTCCTTTGAGCTGCTTATTCCTCAAAATGAGGTTGGAATATCAATTTTTCCAAAATTTTTATTTTCTTTCAAGTGCCGCCTTTCCTTAAATTTTCTCGAAGCCCAATAAAAAATATTAAAATGAAAAATATTTAATATTTTTTTTTTTACTTTTTAGAATGGTTGAATTTAGAGATTGCCATGAACATGTCCTTCAACTGAACACGTAACTGCACCTTTTCTTAAACTGGACAAATAATTTTACTAAGTAAAATTATTTGCTCATTTGAAGGGAAGGTGAAATTCCTGACCTCCTTATAGCTAAAACTGAGATCAGAATAGCACAGAACATAATTTCTTGAACGGTCAAGCACCACGTGCTCCTGAAAGTTATATTATATTTTTATTCATTTTAATTGTTTCAACGAATGAGTCACTTTAGTATTGCAAACGATCCAAAACACTTTGTCTCGCATTGATTGTTTAAAAAAATATCCCATTTCCTATTTATTTCATTTCATATAATCACGTACTGAAAAATGACATTTTTCTAGGTTTTATTTGTCGTAGTCATTAACTTATTTTTTTTAATCAGGGCATTTGTAAATGCAATGGTAACGCGTTATTAAGAACTGATTTTTTGCGATTCTCGTGCGGATAATAAAATTTAAAATTTTCGCCTACGGATTTTTGTTGACGCCAAAAACCTAATCCCAAAAACAACATCATGTTCTGACAGGATAAAAAAGTTATTAAAATTTAAAGCATTTAATAAAATAGTTTGCTTCGCTATGTTTTAGAATGGTTAGATTTGTACGTTGCTTGTAACACACGCATTTACTAACTAGAGAGTGGAATACAGTATTTACTTAATACCGAACTACTTATAGCTAAAACTGATTCTAGAATAGTAATTTTCTTATAAAATGGCGATCAAAATTCTTGCAAAAGAATTCCTTAAACTTCAAGAAAGTTCAAATGAAGAGTTTTAAAATGAAAAAATCTTCGTATAATGATGCATCCCTGGTATTGACATTTTCACTATTTTAAATCTCTTAACTAAGAAGTACTGAACTGCTCTGCTAAAAAAAGTAGAGCTGGTATAGAAAGTTGTCTATAGAGTGGTAATTTTAAATTCTTGAACCTGCATCTCCCAAACCTCAGCAAAACTGCGATTAATAAATTTTAAAATGAAAAATACTCCATATTTTTTCTAATTTTTTAAAAATTAAATAAGAATAATATGCATTGCCGTTAACGTTTAAATGCCACACCATTCCCTACTATTCAATGAACCCCATTTACCAAGAAATGCCACTCTAACTTACACCAGTGTCTCCCACTCGAATCTTCACACAATCAACCCTTTGAATTCCCCACTCTGGTTGGACACTCCTCGTACCTTCTCCTTCGATTAGAATCCCCCCCCCATCTTTTTTTTAATGTCATTCTCACCCCGCCTTTTTCCTAAGGATTCAAATGGCGCACTATACCAGCCCATCCTCCTCTTCATACCTCTCCCCCCTCTCCCCTGCAATCAATTATTCCGGCCTGGATTTAGTTCGGTAGATGGGGGGGGGACTCTACTCTCCCTCCTCCCCCCTCAGCCTTCTTACTTATTTATTTCTCTTCTTATCTTGTTTATTATTGTTTTTACCCCGTATCTTTTTATTTCCCTCGGTTTTCCATTATGGAAAAGATCACGTTACGGCCCTGTCTGATTTAGAACGACTGGACCGGGCAATTTTAACGAAGGGAAATTATAACGATATCGATTATGATGAATCGGTCTGAGTTGCTTTCGATAAAGCATGCCGCAAGTTTGTTGAGTTTTTTCTTCTTCTTGTCCTTTTTTTCTTTAGTCTGTCGATGCTTTGTACATTTTGGTCCACATTTCCCCTAATATTTAAAATTCTATTCATCAACCGCGCAGTCTTTCGGATGGCGTTTACATGAAAGACGGTTAACCGTCTTCCATCGTTATTTCATGCCTACCGATGTTGATGAATCAGATAGGGCTGGATTTTGCGAGTTATGAATGTGATACTTTTTTTTTGTAAGAAAATCTGCTTTTTTATAAGAACATTAATCCGGTTGTGGCATTAAGTTTGAACCTTTGTGGCATTAAAAAAAAAATCGTATCAGCTATCATCGTTTCCATTTTGAGATAACGTTGAAGTTTTAAATGAGATGGATTTTTGCTTCAGTTTTGATGATACATGTTGGTATTTTTGAAACTACTCAGCAGTTACAGTTACCCGAATGAATTTTAACTCTTCTCACTATGCTCTCATATTGTTAAATTTCGAAATTAAATGAATATTGGTTTGATTTAGCTAAATCGTCTGTTTTACAGCTATACGAGGCAATTTTTTAGCCACTGTCAGACGATCATAAAAAACGACTAAGATCGTATTATCTTGCTTTTAACACACTCTTTTTTATCCCCCCCTTTTTTTTCATGTCATCGTTTCCAGTTGTCTACTATTTCGAGCCCCCCCCCCACACACAAGAAGTCTACCTGTTAGTTGAGAATTATTGACATTTGAATCTAGTCTAAAATGTTTCAGTAAAAATTCTTCTTTACTGTTTAACAGGTGAATTGATATATTATTTACTCTTCTAATTAAATAAAACGTCCTATTTGGAGCAAAAATTTAATTTTAATCTTTATTTTATGATTATTTTATTTAATAATGTTAATATATTTGGATGTAAAGGGCACTTCAAGCACCTAAGCGCGTCCATATGAATTGTTCCAATCGAATAAATACTTTGATTTATAGATTTAAATGTCAAAATTACAACAACCAATGTACAAGTTATTAGATATATCACTCTATACTAACAATTTAGCTTTAAATACTTTCACTTATAAAACAAGCCTTAATTAAATTTTCTATTACATTTTAGCCTTTTTAAATTGTAATTTTATTATTTTCAACAACAATGGAAATTCCAGTTTAAAATTTCTCATTTAGAAAACAACTTAAAATGAAAATAAAATTTATCTTAAAAATTTTATTTTTACTGCATGAAAAAAAAAACTGCATGAAATTTTACTGCATGAAAATTTTTGTTTTAGAAGTTAAACTGATTACAGAATGTTTTTTAAGGGGTCCGATTTAAATCTTTCATACTCTTTTTTTTATTCGCATTATTGTAAAAAATATCAAATTTTCAATAGCAATATTTTAAATGTTTTCTTTCTTAACTTTATTTTTTTTTTTGTGTAAATGGTTGATATTGATAGACTACACTACTGATAGTATCTACGTTACTCACGGATCTACTGTTGCCAAAACCATGGCAAAAATATATAAGATATTTAACTATCGTCTGAATGATATCCGTGTTGATGATAGACACGTAGAATATGTATAATAACACCAATCAAACTTTGAGGCATTGTTAGTGGCATGCAATTTTTTCTTTTATTTTTCTTCTTATTAAAAAAAACCTTTCAAATCGTGCTATTCGTTTTTAAACATCCTGTGTTATTGTTATTCTTTTAACACCTACTTCCTTATCAAATCAAACGAATCTAATCATTCAAACGCAGCTGATAACAAAAATATAATTCGAACTACTTAAAATATCCTCATTTGATTTTAAATTCAAAAACAATTAATACGTTATATCCAATCTGAATGCTACTGAATTTATTTCTTTGAAAGGATTTCGATTTTCATTGTGAATCATTTTTATACAGCATCGAACAAGTAAAGATGTCTTTCTTCTTCATTTCCAAGTGCATTAGACGGACATTATACTAGGGAAAGCGCTTTTTTGCTGCCATGTATTTACCTTCTTTAATAACTATCTTTAACTATCGCTCAGAATAGCTGTAACCTTGTCATCGAACCGATGAATGATCGATTTGTAATTGTTTAGGTATTACTATTAATAATTACTATTATTAAATTATCATTTTTAAACTGGTATGATGTTTTTATTTATAGACCTATCAAATTGTTTGTGAATTCCTGTTGGGGTTTTTTTTTAACAATTAGTTATCGCTCTAAAAAAACAACTCCCAATTCGAGTATTTTCGAGATTAAATCTCACTTGGGGCCAAATTTATTATAAAGACTTGGTTATTTATGTTATAATAATCATTTATGTGTTGGGTATTTTTCGAAATTCTTATATGTTTTTCATTGTTCTTTTCAAAATTCAATTCTGTTTTTAAGAAGATGTTAAGAAATATTTTAGGATATTTTTAATTTGGGAGAAAATAAATGGAATAACATTATATGCGTAAGAGGTGTTTATAAAGTAAATTTAAAAAAAAAAAAATCGAAGCCTGTAATTATTTTAAAATTCGGGTGTATTAAATTCCACCAAATAATTGTTAAAAAACTTGACTTTCTTCCGCATTGCTATTTAAAAATGTACGAGGGATTAATTTTTTTATTATTCTTTAATTTTAATAAAAAGTTAATAAAATACTTCTGTTAATTTAATGGATCGGAATCATGGGACAAAACTGAATAAGATTTCATATCAAACGGTTGAAAAATTATTTCTTCTTAAAAAAAAGTTTCACTACATTTTTTTATTCATTTAAATTTGTTAACCCAGTTGCTTGATTTTTATATATCGTAGAATTTGAAGTTCTTGATTTTCCTGAATTCAAAAATGATTCAAAAGTTCGGCCTTTTGTTCTGACGAATTTTAACATTTTAAATATTCGTGAGTCAATCCATAATAAATATATATATATATATATATATATATATTCTATTCCATTTAAGGAAGTATACAGATTATACTTTCCTGATATAAAAACGTATTGAGAAAGAAACAATGAATATTAAACTGTAAAAAATTAACTATAGAGTCGTCTTGTTCTTAATTTTTTAAATTTAATATAAACAATTTACGCACTTGGGCTGGAACAGGGATTTTTTGCATTCAATTTTTATCCAAATGGTGTCAATGAAGATAAAAGTTCCAAGTGGTTTTTGATTCTATGAATTCCAATCTTCTTTTATTTATTGTTCAGTATAAATTTTGTTGCTGCATAACGTACAAAATAGTTTAAAAATATCAATGTACTCAAAATTAGGATCACATGTGTTCATGTTATGCAGGTGCATTGAGTTATAGCTTTTCAGATTTAATAAGCTAACAATAAATCATTCTAAAATTCTATTATTTAATATAAAATTGTATATTATCCACAAACACTTCAATTATTTCACAGATTCATTGTCAACCACTTAGTGACCAAGATCCCCATTCGGGGATTTCCCGTGCACTAATCGGCGTCAAAGATATATTTGTATATAGAAAATGTATACCTAACAGTTATATATTTTATAATCCTAATGGTATATACCTGGCAGTTTATTTCCCTTCCTGATATATATCCTTCAATATTGTGTGACAATATTGTGTTGCTTCTTTCTTTACAATATATTGGCATATTTAAAAATCGTTTGTAAATTGAACAGAACAAAAATGGTCTTATTTGAATAATTACATTTTTTAGTTTGGTTTTTCGATTACAATGAAATATCATACTTATGTAATTTGCTGGTAATAGGAGAGATTTCTTTCTTCTTTTAAAAGTTTATTTTTTATTGAGAGGAATTTATACATCATTTTATAATGATATCCTTTTTCAAAAATGTCAAATATTTTCGAAAAAAAAAACATAATTTATTTTATATTAATTATACTGTTATGCAACTATATAATTATATATATATATATAGTTTATCCAACCAAATTTTTTTGAAAAATCAGTTAATGGATTGAATCTATGAGTTTGAACATTCCTAAATCCTCCAATTTGATAGTAAAGAAAGTAAAACATATAAATCATATAGCTTCTCTGATTTAATTATAGATTTCAACATTAAAAAAATCTTTAATTCTATATAAAAAAAATCAATCACATGGTTGTAAGATAAAAGATCCTTAATCATTTTCCGTTTTCAAAATCGTTATGCAATGCACATTCGACACTTCTTATCATGTCAGAACATGATATTGCTTTGGGGATGAGATTTTTGGCTTCGACAAAAATCCGTAGGAGAAAAATAAAAAAAAAAAATTATTTTTTTGTTTTATTGTATTAATACAATTCCAAATCTTTTGAAGTTGAAAAAAAGTTGAATTGAATTTTCGTTAAAACCACCCTTGGAATCTTTTTGCCTCTTAAAGATACTAAAACGTTATTATTATCATAGAACATGAAGTGGTTTTTGGGGTGAGGTTTTTGGCGCCTACAAAAAACTGTCAATGAAACCATTAAAATGAATAAAAATATAATTTAACTCGCACGAGCACGTGGTGCTTGGCCGTTCAAGAAATGATGTTCTCACATGATGCATTGAAATATGCGTAACAGATTTCATTTTAAT
>JAOUZG010022949.1:1127587-1139673 GCA_026289955.1 Argiope argentata
TAGTTTTATTTTCCTAAGCCTTGTTGCAATAATTTTAATTGTATTATTCTTTTTATAAACGAAAAAATAAAAATTAAAAAAAGATAAGATATAATTAAAATATAAAATATAATTAAAACAAAAAATATTCGAGTAATTTTTAGTTTTGTTAAGCAAAATTAAGTATTTTGCCACCAATGATTGGCATAAATCACTTGATTTCTTCTAGACACTATATTATTCTAATTTATTCACCAGTTATTATAAAAAATATGAAATTTGTGTAAATATTCAACTGAAAAACACATAATGAAGTATTTAGGTTTATTTTTCTATACCTTGTTGCAAAAATTTTAATTGTATTATTCTTTTTATAAACGAAAAAAAAAAGTATTTAAAACGATAATAAAAAAGAATTTAAAAATGAATTTGGTAAAATAAAAATGCACTAACGAATTTAGGAATACAACAATTTTTAAAGTCTATGGGGAAAGAAATTGTTTTTTTTTAATACAGTCAAATTGAAATTTATTATTTACATTCAATTATTCTTAAATAAAAGAGATGAAAATTTCACAAATCAATTCATGAGATACTTGCACACGCATGCAAAAATCCTTTAAAAAACAATATTTTGTTTGATAAAATTATGCTTTAAAAGCCATTGCAAAATGAATTATTTCCTTTTTGTTATGCAACAAACCAATCCTTTTATTATTTATTTTTTCTTTTCTTTCTGAACACCTGCAGTTCTTGACTATATAAACGAATTCCCGTCTATCTGAGTGTGTGAAAATACCGCTTCGCACAAATTATTTAGTCTATGAACATCGACCCACACAGCTGTCAGCTGTATTCAAGCAAAACAGGCTCGAATTTATTAATTCTTGACCTTTTCGGTGAATAAAAAATTTCTGAATTGTGATATTGTTATCGTGACAGAAATAGTACGATTAATTAATTCAAATAAAAAATGGGCATTAAAATATTAAATACTTGCAAGTTTTTCACAGATGCTCTAATTTTTTTTAAAATTCGATTCGTGATTGATTCTATAATAAAATATTGTTATTTAATTCTTATGTTATAAAAAAGCACACTATGAAAAAAATCAATCAGATTTTTTAAAAAATATTTTCACTGGTAAAATTTTTTTTAATTGATAAATTTTGAAGTTTTAAATTTTTTTTTTCAATTCGAAAATATATTTTTTGAAAATTTTCTATATCTGCTCTTAACATGATTTCTAATCAAATAATTTGATAGAATTTCGAAGACCATTTTGATACAAAAATTGAAAATCTGTATCAATTTTTTGCTCCCAAACTTTTAACAGAATGGCAATCTTTTTGTCCTTCTTTATTACAAAATATTAAATCAAAATTGGATCTAGCAAATTATAAGAAATACATCTTACTTTCCATACAAAACTGTATATATTCACCATATTCGGGTCCAAATTCGTCAATTGAAAAAGTTCCTGTCCAAAATATTTATTCGACTTTTTAAAGTTATGTATCCAGTTTTAAATTATGTAATAAAATCCGAGAAAATGTAATCTTGTTTTTTATTTTCTTCTGGAATTTTTGAAACCAAAAAGATTATAATTTTATTAAATTGTAGAGATAAATTTGTTTTAAACGCTGATTATTTGAGAGTTATTTATTTTTTCCCATTAAATTCTCTATGTAATAAGACACTTTGTTGTTTACTATTTATTTCTTGAGTTAAATCGCATATTTTTCACCATAACCAGAATCTTGATTTCACGAGGGAAAAAAGGGAAAAAAAGGCAATTAGTGATATGTTTTTAACATTAGTCTTATAGGTTGAGTATGTGAACTTTTTGTAAAATCATTACACTTATAGAAAAAAAATTCTGTTTAAATAATTCAAAGTCCTCATTTGGTCTTGTATTTTTTTATTTGCTCAAAAATAAAAATTCCTTAGTATTTAAATTTAAACTAAAAATTAATTTTCTAATACATTGTTATGGTTATCGTATTTTAAAATAACATTTAATATTTGGGTCAAATATTTGTGGTAATAGTGTAATCAAAGAATTCTTTTTTTCAGCATCTTATTTATGAATGAAGATCAGAATGCTTATACTTCATAAGTAATGTTATTTATTCCTACTTTACTTGATTAAAATATAAATAATTCAAGTTAAAAAATTTATTATTTTTAATTTATTACATGGTTTTATTATTGTTTTAAAGCTCAAAACGTTGATCTTTAGATAAATTTTAATGTCTTTAAATATTTAATATATAACTATTTATGACCAGAAATTTTATTTAATATTTTAAGTCATATTCTTTTTTTTTCGATGATAAAATAGGTGATTCTAAAACTAATGAAATTAAATAGCATTTAAAAAAAATAGTTGTTTAATTATTTAATATACTATGCCTCCCAAAAAATTTTGCTGTAAGGATTAACACAATTGTTTAGTGATTAATTATTACGTTAATGTATTTATTTTCGATATAATCTACTATTCAAATATTCAGTTTGGAATGTTACTGAGATTGTCAATGGTTCTGAGAATATCTACCGCTTTTTTTATGAAACGAGAAAACATGTGAATTTTAGGTATAAGAAATATCTAAAAATTATAGTGATAAAGTTACTGTCAAATCAAATTGGAAACACTTTCATTTTTTAGAAAGTTTTATATCTCTTTTTCAAGTAGGATTTTACGAAAAGTATTAAAGATGCGTCAATGAGAATGGTGCTATTACTTTAAAAAAATTACATAATCCTTAATAATATTCTGCATACTTATCACTTTTAATTTTACTGTCAATTCCCGATACATTTTGAAATGCTTTTTTTATATCCAATATTTTTTAGAAATATATCAGTTTTCACTGAGCTTCGACATTCGATTTAATATTCTTGATACCTGTCACGATTTTTTTTTCTCGAAACAAAATTACAGTACTTTGGAGAATATTTTTCTTCTCAAATGCTAATAAAACTAATATTTTTAATTGATTCTAAATTAATATTATCTACGTATTATTATTGTTGTTGTTGTTTGCATTAATTTTGTCTCATTTATCCAAAAAGCTGTGAAGACTTTTATAGACTTTTTCGATTTTATAGCATAAAGAGAAATAATGTAAAATGTATATTATAGTATAATTAATTCCACCACTTGGTATATTTATATTATTTTTAATTATATCCCTTTGATAAATTATGGACAAATTGTGCTACCTGTGTGTACTTTTGGTTCAAAAATAAATACGTTTTCGGTAATGATATTATATTTGTAATTAATAAACTCTAACTGCAATTGCTAAATCTATTCAAAATTTCATAAAAATATTTAAAGAAAGAAAACTTTTAATGATCAATTGTACATAGAGGTAAATTCATGAAGAACTTACAAATATCTGTCTTGTAAGTTAAATTTATAGATTTCCGTTTATGGATTTTGTTGTCTTTTGGCTTTTCACTCGTTACCTGAAATATATATTTCTCCTTCTTTGGAGTCCGCTATTCCAAGATTAAAATTCTGTGAAAACTTTAATAACTATGCCTGTCTGTGAAATTTCACGAATCATGTATTTCATTATCCTGAATCGTTTTTTAAAAAATGTGTGTTGTCTTTAGAAAATATTAATTCTTCGTGGACAATGCAAGACATATAAAATAAAAATGGAAAATATTTCGAATTATTAAATAAATTTGAAATTGAAAAAATAGCTATGGAATTTTGAAACAAGAAATATTTTACATCATTTAAAAAAACCCCGCAAACAAAAAATTAAATTTTGATTTTAAAAAAAAGCAGTTTGACCTCTCGAGAAGGTGAAAAAAAATGCAGTTCGAGAATAACTATCCTTTAAGGAATTTCGGGTTCACTACTAGAAATTGTTCCTAAACATGCCTTGTTTACTACTTAAAATTGAACCAACTGCAGTCAAATAGAACGAAAAAGTACATTAATAAATATTTTTAATATTTTCCAATCTTTTGCAAAAGCAATTGTGTCTCAAAGTGGTTCCTTATTATGCTACTATTTTATTGATCAGTTCTAAAATGGCATTAGAATAATATACCAATTATTATATTATGATCCCTCATTTTGAATCGCCGACAACATTATGTCTTTTTAAATGTTAAATTTGTTCTAACATAACATAATTATTTTGAATAGCATCTCAATATCTGGCTTAGAGTAATTTTATTTACTAATTTTCCTACAATCGAGAGTAAATGCCTTAGATTTATAATTTTTCATTAGGAAATCATTGGGCTGAAGATATATTTGAACCTTTATAAAATTACGTGCATTTTTAAACTTTGAATTAAAATTTTACGAAACAAAAAGATTTTTTTTCCCTTTTATTCGGTAAAAAGTGACAACTTATGAAAAGTTGAATAATAGTATATATACTTAACTAGTTAACATACACTAATTAATACTTACACAATTTAAAATTTTTATTTAGTTTCATTAATTTATTTTCTCTAAGTATAAATATTTTATAGACTAATATTAATATGCTCACACTACTGCATTAGAGCCATTTTATTTCAGACTTTTTAATGATATAATAGTAATGAGTTAAAATCTGATTTTATATTTTAAATACAAAGCGATTTCATTATTTAATTTTGATTTTATTTCATTTCGTTTGATTAAATTTCGTTACGTAATATTAAAATTATAGCACGTTACTTCAAAAATTCATAACTTAGAATGTTTTTTAAGTAGCGAGTAAAGTCTATGTATCTTTCCAGTTTTTCATTAGTATAATTCTAAATGTTATAAAATACTATATGAATATACAAAAACAGATAAGGGCTTCATTTTAAACCAATGACATTGTTACTAAAATTATACTGTTAAAAAAATATGAAATTTTCAATCACATGATGTTTAAAAAAAATGAAATAATAGGATATGAAACCTAATAAGACAATATTTTTCACAAAGTGTGTATATATATAGTATTAAAGATTTATCAATGAAATAAATTTAATCGTTGAGAATTTCACATTGTTTGTCAGTGATATAATTTTGTCAGCAATGCTATTTTTTTAAGCAACTCTGATTTGTTTTTGTACTTTCGTACTATATTTTCTAATATTTAGTCTTATGTAAGTTTTTCGATTAAAAATACACGATATAACTGACGAACAATTTAACTGCATTCAAAATAAAAAAATAATTAAGAAAGCTTATATTCTGATTATACGAAAAAAATACGTACAAAATAATTCATATAAATTACAATATTACATTAGTATTATATCAAAAAATGTACAATACAATTAATATAGCTGCATTCAAAATAATAAAAAAAAACTTATAATCTTTTGAACGAAAATACATAATACAACTGACGGCTAAAATAATAGAACTCAAAATAATTAATAAAATATGTTCTACAAAGGCTTTCCAGTTAAAAATGCGTGATAAAATTGACGAATAAAATAATTGATTCAAAGTAGTATATACTTGTAGACATTTATAGTCTTATATCTTGCATAAGATCTAAAAATGCGTGGAACTAGTTACAATTAAAATAAATAGTTCATAAAAATTCATAGTATATATAAGTTTTTGACTGAAATTTCACGATACAATTGACGACTATAATAACCGCATTCAAAATAATTCTGTTGAATAATATATTGAAAAAAATCTACATTAAATTATTATTTACGAATTATATTTATTTCAATTTTTGAAATCCTTTAGAACTAATTATATCCATAAACCTATTAACACACATATTCATAATAATATAAATCCAAAGATTAGTGAAAGTGAACACATACAGAAGTTAAATGGGACAAAAAATAATAAAAAAAGTGGACTCACCATCCATAATAATCCCAAATAATCTTTTCCATTAATATGGTTATAAAACGATAGCGGGTCAAGATCACGAGCATTGCATCACCACCCTTGCACGATCCGTAACCGTAAGACCCCACTCACTGTTTGGTACAAAGTTACCCACCGGAGGTTTATTACGCTTTCTGGGGGGGGGGACATTTAGGGATCCCGAGTGGCAACAGGTTTATATACACATATTTCGTCGCTCCTATTTTATTTGTGCGTTTTCGTCAGGTGTGGGGGCCCCTTAAACAGTTAAGTTCATAGAACTCGACCGGGGAGGAGGCCCTTGAAAAAGGGGCGCCCGTTCAAGGTCAACTTTGTTTTGCCCTTTCCATAGCTATTTCTTTCACTTTCGCTCTCCTCCGGGGGGATGCAGGGAGGGAATAAAGGTGAGAGCCTCTAAAAAATTATGACTTCGGGAAAGGGCAGACGATTCTTTTTTCAGATACTGACTATCTGTTACTGAAAGTTTTAGCATAAAAATTTTATTTGTTGATGATGGGTGAATTTTAAGCTAGAAGTAATATTGAATGCTACTGACATTGGAAAACATTCATGTTTGATGTTCAGAATGCTGACTATCTGTTACTGAAAATTATGTCGTAAAATGTTATTCATTAATGATGTGCCAAACTTAAGCTAGAAGCAATATTGAACGCTACTGACACTGAAAAACATTCATGTTTGATGTTCGTGATGATGACTATCTATTGCTGAAAATTTTGCCGTAAAATGTTATTTGCTAATGATGTGCCAAACTTAAGCTGGAAACAATATCGAATGCTACTGACACTGAAAAAGATTCATGCTTGATGTTCGAGATGCCGACTATCTGTTACTAAAAATTTTGCCATAAAATATTATTTGCTAATAATGTGCCAAACCTAAGCTTGAACAATACTGAATGCTACCTCTTCAAGACTTCATAATAGTTGAGACCAGAATTCCCTTTGTGAAAATCAACCAAAATTATAACTTAAAAAGTTCCACAAAAGTGCAGATCTCATGATGGAAATCAAGACCCCAGGACCCAGATGGACGCTACGTATTTCTGACCCTACAGTGATTGTTTATTTGCCATACATATGTTCACAATTAAATTTTTTCAATTCCTCCCCCCTTTTCAGTAGGTAATCTAATTCCCCCGTAAGTTCAACCGATAATCACCATTTGTTTCAGTATTCTTGTCCCCTCTATCCAGTTATAACTTCCGAAAAAAAAAATGAACAGATTCGTGTAAGATTTGACACCGATGGTTATTCTCTCTGGAAATCCCTGATTGCTGTGTCGTCTCTCTTTCTTTTTTTTCCTTTAATAATTTTTTCCTTTTTTCTCTCTCTCTCTTTCACTCTCTTTCTCTTTCTCTCATCTTGTGCTCATATAACTGATTAGTTAGCGTTATAGGCACCGGGGGGCACAGGATGACGTTATGTTATGTTATGTGTGAACTAAACTGAATAAAATGAAGTTTTATTTGTCTATAGTTTATCCCCTTGAGAGGCACCTCAAAACGAGGATGAGATGCTTCCGGCGTGGTGGTTGGATCTTCCCATACTAGAGGTTACAGTAATAAATGGGAGTAGGCTCCTTCCATGGATGACGGGGCGTATGGGAAAGGTTATATCGTGGCCGGTGATGGCCCTTAGTACACAACCACAGCTCCCGTCATTGTTACTTTTTCAGAGGTCTGGTTATGAGTCCTTATGGTTTAAATCTGAGTACCTTTTTGGCTGGGTGGAGAGTCTGGTATGACTTACTTGTCTATAGTTTATTGGTCGTTTATTATTTAACCTTGCTGTTTCAAACATTGGGTAATAATAGTAAAAAAAAAACTCGTCTTAAAATAAAACTGGAATTATACATAAATCATTAAAAATTATTTGTAGAAAGCAGATAGCAGAGTCGTGGCCGAAATCATCGAAAAGACAGGTTGAGTTTTTAAGGTCGTTTTATTCCACCACGGGAAGCAGGCATTATGTACAAGCAAAAGTGACGAACACTACACAGAACGACACAATAGGGAATTGACGAAAAAGCTGCTTAAATTTTTATCCCTCTGAATTTATACCTTCAGATTTTAATAGAAATCTTTGGCGCATGTCAATCACATGTACAGCTCGTGCGAGGGAATCATAGGAATCTTTAATGGGATGTGCTAAGCTAGCTAATTTCTGTCCCTACTCTTGAAGTGTGGGAAAGTAGCCGGCGTTTAGCTGTTTCAGCAATTTTACACAGCTTCTGTTGAATGAATTTAATTAGAACAAGCGAAATGGATCAGGAAATAAGAGAATATTTTAGAATGAAGTTACTATGGCTAACTTAGATTGAAAATTAAGAAAATAATTTAAATTGAGAGTTTAAAATATCATTACATATATATAACTTTTTTCCTTCTTCTGGTGGGTCGGCAAAATATAAATAAAGCATCGCCACCTTTAAAAACTTTTTGATAAATTTCTACATTTCAGTCTTCCCTGTGCCCAAAAAATGTATTTTTGTAATTATCTTTACACCTCTATGAACACGAAGACACGGAAAGGGAACATAAAAAAGCAGAATTGCATCATTTTTAGAATAACTACGTCAAAAGTGCTGAATGGTCACTGAAAAAAAAATGAACTTTCAGATATTCTTCAGGACCTTCTCCCTATGACTCTTTATAGGTGCCCCCATGCATATGCACTGTATATGAAAGAGGGTAATCATGAAATACTTTATGACGGGAGTTCATTTAATTTTCTAAAATTCCATCACGAACAGGCTTTCAGAAAAATGAATTACTAGATTTTAATTGTATCTGAAATAATTACATGTTTTCTAAATGATTTTAAGTTTCTCTACTGTCATGACCCTATCGGTCAATCAAATTCTATACTGGCGAGTCGATTTCTATTTAATACAATGTGAAAAAGCGCATCCCAACAAACCTCTATTTAGAAAATAAATATTTTGA
The DNA here is from genome assembly GCA_026289955.1 of Argiope argentata. NCBI lineage: Eukaryota > Metazoa > Arthropoda > Arachnida > Araneae > Araneidae > Argiope > Argiope argentata. The sequence continues at coordinate 1,136,389 of JAOUZG010022949.1, forward strand.
AATCGAACTAAGGTTATTAAATATTTTCCTCTATTACTAGAGCAATATATATAAATAATATTTAATAATGAATTCAGAAATTAATTAAATGTTTACACAGAAATAACGTTATTATTCTGCTGTTTTTTTTTTTAAGATTTTTTTTGTATAGTGTAAACTAATTAAAAAAATTCTTTTCATGAAAATATAAAAATGTAAATATTTCTTCAAAAACGATTCAGACGATTTCTTTTTAAAAAAATTAAAGTTTATTTTTTTTTAGCTTTTTCATTTTTCCAAACAAGGATGTAATTTAGTAATTTTATACAATAATAATTTATCTGTTTCACTGCAAAATTCTTACAAACAATTTATAATCTCATTATTTAAAGAGGGGAAAAACAGATTACAATTCAATTTTTTTCTTCAAGATGAGTGTGATAAACACATATGCACTTCAAAATAATTAGAAGAATTTTCAGAATTCTTTATTGAATATCCTGTCACAAATTTTATTTTTGAGGTTATTCCCATCACATTTTTTTTTCACAAATACTTATTTTTGCAAGAATTTATTTATTTTACTGAGTTCCGTTTAAGTAAAACAAGTTTTCGAATTTTTTTCCCTGAGTAAATTTTGTTATCAGTTCTATCGAATAAAAATATTTCTCAACATGTTTTACATTACTAAAAAAAATCTCTTAAAAATCTTCTGAAAATATATTAAATATTTTTTTTCTTCAATTCACGTATTGACAAACATTGAATCATTATCAATGAAATATGCAAAATATTTTTTTTAGAAATTCGTCATTTCTATAGGAAAAATTTAATTTCGTAAACAGGAAATACATTTTAGTTAAATAATAACCATTATTTACTAAGAAATCACATTCATTACAAATCAAACTTGAAAATATTTATATAAAGTTATTCTAAACTGATATATTGTGTTTCTTTTTTCATTATTTCCTTTCAAAAGTAGTATTAAAAAATGTTTAAGATCGTGTGCAGTTTTTAACTCGGGCTGATCTTTATAAACTATGATTAATGGTTGCGCTATTAGTTAAAAAAATACTTCCGTTAATGCTCTGTGCAAATATGAAAGATGGGAAACTTTATTACTGATCATACCAAAAAGTTACTTTGTATGAAATGAAAAATAGTATGCCTTGGTTTATGTTAATTTAGAAATATAAATTAATATTTAACAATTTTGATGTTCAATTAATCTTAGCCGCTTTTCGTGACCATTTGGCTCGATAAGTAGATGACTGTTAACCTCTTCGTCGTCCGTTAAGCGTCTAGAGCGTTCAAGTCAAACTTCTGCAGGGAGGCCTTATAGCGTTCCAAACGTTCTTCAATATTTTAAACGTTTTATAGAGGTTTACTTGCTTCTGTTTTTATTTTTGTGTGTTCTAATGCGGCGAAAAATAGAAATTTTCGTAGTCAGGAGTCGACGTTGAAAGGGTTAAAAATTAATTGATTTTGTGTTAATTAATTGTGTAATTGTGTTAATGACTTCATTAATGTATTTTTACTAAACTTCTTAAAATAATAAGAGCTTCACTTCAACAACGAAATGTATTTTGAAAAATAAATGTGAACACACACACACACACAGAGAGAGAGAGAGATGTTTCAATGTTCTCAATGTGATTTATCAGTCGAGATGGTTAAATTAAATCTTAAGATTCATTTTATTTGCCTTTTCTTTCTGATTTCTTTCCCTTTGTCGTTCTTTACAAGGCGATTACAGCTGTTTTTAAGAAGTTCAATACTTTCTTCAGATCTATTTGATGATGTCCTTGTTCGAAAATCATTTTAAAATTCCATCTTCGGGGGACAGTTTCATAGAACTATGAAAATTAATTATTATAAGTGTCAAGGTTATCCCTTCATTTAATAAGCTTCATGCGGATATACTACCAAACGCAATTATGCGGTTAGAAGCTAACTATCCTTTTATGAGCTTATATTTTTCACTTTCTCCTATACGATGTGCACAAAGGAAAAAATATTGTAATCGAGAAAAAATTCGAACTCACTGTTTTGACCAAAATCCGCGTTTCCAAGCTATTTGTCCTACGAGTAATATTATTTGATTCTAGTTATCAATTATAACCTTAATTTTTTCCAATCACCACGTGCTCGTGCAAATTAAATCATATTTTTATTCCTTTTTATTGTTTCATCGAATGATTCACTTTAGTATTGCAAACTATCATAAAAAAAACTTTGTCTCGCATTGATTGTTTAGAAAAATATCACATTTCCTATTTATTTCATTTCGTATAATCACGCGCTCAAAATGTCACTTTTCTAGGTTTCATTTGCTGTAGTCATTAACTTATTTTTTAAAATCAAAGCTTTTGTAAATGCAATGGCATCACGTTATTAAAAACTAATTTTTGTGATGCTCGTGCAGATAATGAAATTTTTATTTTTTCACCTACGAAGTTTTGTTGACGCCAAAAATCTCATACCAAGAACAACATCATGTTCTGCAATAATAAAATAAGAAATTAATTAATTAATATTTAAATTAAATTAAGATAAACCAGCACACGCACAAAGACATAGTAAAGCACTCATAAGATGAATTAAAGAAAAGAAATACCTGGGTGGTCTAACTAAAACGCCTAAATTCATGAAAACATAATCGAAATTTCCGACGAGTGAAGAATGTTTCATTGAACAAATAGGTTATTAAAACATATTAGGAAGGGTAATTATTAAACCTTGTTAAGGCCTCGTCCCGAAAACGCATTTCAATCACGAATGCCGAGGTGTTTGGTGTAATATTGCGATCTGGGTGTCGGCCATGCTAAGAACGACACTGACAAATTGCATCTGTCTTGTGTATAGGCGACACTCAACGGAAGCTTCATAAATCTTGCCACCAGGGATGGCAAGAAACACTGTTGCTTCCACTCTTGGAAGAAGAGACGCCCAACAATGTAACAGAATAATCGAACACAAACCTTGTCTTCGGCAACTTTAAAAATGTTCTTAACTCTTCTTAGAATACGTGGGGGTCGTTTTTAAAGAATTGATTTCAAAAATTTACATTAGATTTGTTGAAAAACGTGTCAAAATGACCCTCTTTTATGGGGTCATATTGTACTTTCCGAGGACATTCTCTTTAAAAATATACTATCATAATCTGTTTTATTCGATTTATATACTTTTATTCATTTGATGGCAGTAGATATAGATTTTATTAGCGGAAATATGCTTCGTTGGGATTAAGAGCTCATAAAATATCAATTGAATATTTTGTGTGATTTGATTATTAGTTACTTC
>JAOUZG010022949.1:1144673-1154757 GCA_026289955.1 Argiope argentata
CTACTTAAATTTTCTAGTGGTAACGTGCTGCCATCTATAGCCGATATGCCATCTATATCAATATTCATATATATATTTTTTTCATTTCATGCAGACACGTGATTAAAATTGCATTTGCATATGTTTAATGCGCAATAATAATTTATTTTTTTAAATTTGAGTTTTTGTTTGACAACCATTGACAAATTTAAATATTCGAGTTAGCTTCGATACCTGTTTTCTCCGAGCGGAGCTCGGTCACCCGCTGGTAATTTCTTTAAAATCAAATCAAATAGTAAAAAACAATATATATATATATATATATATATATATATATATATTTATATTTATTTATATATATATATATAGTAGAACTTTGCGAAGGCTGTTTTTTAGAGCTACACAGAAATAATAGAAGACGCAGAAAGTTTAATAATAAATATAAAGACGTTCTATTCGAATGTGGATACCCAATATTAGCATTCTGTATATTGCGAATAACATTCACCTAGAACAGATGCCTTCTCATAATTCGAAAATGATCAGCTCTCAATCTAGTAACGTATTCAAGTTTTTTGTAAGGTATACTAGATCAACAAGTAATTATACTTTTAACTGAATGAAATTAATTTGCATTTCTAAGGCCCCATTGACTTTTCTATTTAAAGAAAAGGCTTTATTATACTTTTTGTATTGATATCGTTGACAATTTGAATCGGTTGTAAGAAGAGAAAAAGAAAATACTAAGGGACCAAAAAGCAAGGCCATAATTTCCTTGTATTTTATTTCCTTGTATTTATTGTCCCTTAGTGTTTTATTTAATACTTCCACATTAAGACATTATAATAGTATAAATCTTTTCAACGATTAATATATCTAGAACTGTTTATGACTTCTATACAAAAGTAAATAATACTTATAAAAATATTATCATAGCTAAATAGCTGCCATATAAAGGCTGTTAAAATATTTTAAACAAAAGTAAAAATTACTTGTAAAAAAGCACGAGTAATGCGTAAGGTGATACGTTTTAAGAATTACTAATTTCATTTCGAAGTTTAATTTAATCTAATTATCTTAACAAACTGCTAATAGGTTTTTTTTAAGGAAGGAGTGGTTAATGAATATTATACTCAGTATTTAAATGCATGTAATATTTTTCTTCATATAAATGGCAACGCCCAAATGAATAAATCAAATATTTAAATATTTCTTCAATTCGAAAAATGGTTCACATTTTAAAGATTATAAAATCAATAAGTAATTAAATAATCGAGTGCTTTTGTTTATTATAAACCTTACCATATTCGTTAAATGAAATGCGGTAGTAAATGAACATTTGGATTCGATTAGATCAGAAATTCTGAATTTCTCTAAGATTAATTATAATTTTGATAAGATTACATGCGATTGACATGAGAAATTTTGGTACTTATGTATTAGACTGTCGATCTTTTTCGCCAAATATGAAGGCGTCGCCAATGAGTTACTAAACCGCCAATAATGGCAAAAAGCCACCATTATTTAAAAAAAGTATTCAAATCTTAACTGTCGTCCGCCATTTTGTTGGTTTCCTTTGCAGCGACGATTTATCCCCAAATTTCAATACGTCGCCGAAGAGTTATTTAACCGTTGGCATCGACGGTCTAATTCGCAAGTTTCGAAATTTCTATAAGATTTCTCACACCAATTTTATTTTGAAGGACGGTTACTAAAGAATTTAATACCCAGAAAGCTGTACAGAAAGTCATGTCATACTAATAATGATACTATTTTATATTTTAAATTGTTTGTCCGTAATCACCAATAAATTTAACGTTTCAAATAATATTGAAAATTTTTGTAAAAGTATACCATACTGCGGACAGCATTCAGCACTTTTCCGTTAGCGAATCGCCAGCGAAAAATTGCCGAAGAAATTTGGTAGAATTCTAAATTATTCAGCGATATTTCGCTTTGAAATCATTGTGAGCAATCTGGCGGGATTCTATGTTATTTGGCGATTTCTTTGTTTTGAAATCACTGTCAAAATTTGGCAGAATTCTACATTATTTGGCGATTTTTTTGCTTTCAAATCATTGTAAGAGATCTGGCGGGATTCTAAGTAATTTGGCGTGTTTTTGCTTTGAAATCACTGTGAGAAATTTGGCAGAATTCTGCATTTATTTGGCGATTTTTTTGCTGGTGTTACACTAATGGAAAAATACCTAGCAATCTTTCAAAAAATCCTTTGTATATCTAATTTTTGCACAGATGTTATGTGCGTTTAATATTTTCATTTACCATGGATAACTCTTAATTGGTACATTAAGTTTTTTAAACAATTGTCTACCTGTTTGTGAAGATGATAAATTAGTTCTAACCTCTAGTTCGGAACATCAAGCATGATAATACTTTAATTTTGATTCGTCTATCACGTCTTCATTATCTTGCATCAAATACGAATTCTGAGTGCGTTACTCGCGTTTGTTTCGAATTTTAGTTGCATGTAAATTCGCAAGCTCACGGGTGATTCAATGTTTGTCAGATATAAAGACAAGTTAGATTGAAGGTATTTTATATTTTATCATAGACTGATTTGATTGCATCAGTTCTTGGATTCCGTGCGAAAATATTTTTACTTAAAAATTGCTTTTACACCTTTTCAAAATTGAAAAAAATATATATTATGAAATATGCAATTTTTATAGTCGTGCAAATGCTTGTTGTCTTTTAATATTTTTAAGAGACTAAAATGAAATCTGCTGTGCATATTTCAATGTATCGTGTCAGAACATCATTTCTTGAACAGCCAAGCACCACGTGCTCGTGAGAGTTAAATTACATTTTTATTCATTTTAATCGTTTCATTGAATGAGTCATTTTAGTATTTGCAAACGATCCAAAAAAAACTTTGTCTCGCATTGATTGTTTGAAAAAATATCCCATTTCCTATTTATTTCATTTCATATAATCGCGTGCTCAAAATGACATTTTTCTAGGTTTTATTTGCTGTAGTCATTAGCGTATTTTTTAAAAATAAAAGCTTTTGTAAATGCAATGGAAATACATTATTAAAAGCTAATTTTTTGGGATGTTCGTGTAGATACTAAAATTTCAATTTTTCGCCTACGGATTTTTGTTGACTTCAATCCCAAAATAGCATTATGTTCTGACATGATAATATTTTTGCTTGATTTTCAAAACAATTGGTAACATTATTGCTCAGAAATTGAAACTTCTTTCATTGTTTCTTCAACTATTTAAACGAGTGATTTTCTTCTATTGTTAAAAGTTAGAAAGGAATAGTTTTCTTTAAATATCTATGTGTTTTATAAAATAAATAAAAACTTGAAATTAGAACTTGAATTATTATTATCGTGAATTATTATTATCGTGATATGTAAGCCGCATCTGATGTTTACATTTTATACCGCATGAGCAGGGCCCGGGGCAAAAACGTCTTTGGGGCCCTTCTTCTTTACTACTTTAGTAATAAAGAACATTCATTGTATAGACTATTCGATTTGGGGGCCCTCACTTATGTGAGGGCCCGGGGCAACTGTTCCGGTTACCCTGCCTTAGTCAGGCCCTTGGTTTGAGACAGTCTCCATAAAAAGGTTGATAAGTACAAAAAACAAAATTTAAGAATGGCAATTTAAATACCAAAATTTCATTATCAAACTATTTGAAGAAATCATATATTGAATAGTAGCTCAACGATTAATCTGAAATCAAATTTCAGAAATATTTTTTCCAATCATCTGATCACCAGAGACATGAAAACAGTATGCAATAAAGGTATGAGTTATCTCATTTCTTTTATGGATGTTTAATTTTAAAATTTTGTTATTGTTTTTAATTCTGTGTAGCAATATATAAATGCTAAACCTAAAAAAATCTTTCGGAATTGCCACTTTAATATGAATTTGCATTAGTAGCAGGAAATTTGTAAAAATAAAAATTGTTTACTAATATTTCGATTTTACATCTTCATTTGTATGTCATTTTACAGCAGCTTCTGGAAAATTATTTAAACTATACCAGCCGCCTTTGACGGCCAGTTTGTTCTTCCAGATTATTAACTTATTAGGCTGCTAAATTATTAACATGGGATTCATCTGTGTAAAAAAATCCTTTCAGCAACTTATTTAATGCGAGTAAGACAGATTATAAAATTTCCATTTTCATATTATTAAAAAAGTAATTTTTATATCCTTACGATAATACAAAAAGCATTTTTTAAAGATAATTGTTTTGGAAGAATATGAATATCAATTTCCCTAGGCAAATCAGAATGATTACGGCTAGACTTAAGATGGATATACATGCGGCAAAATATAGATAATATTTAAAACCCTTATAAAAAAGGAAAATGAATTCTGTGATCGCAAATTTCAGATCATCATGTGAGAATATTTTTATTTTTTAAATCATTATTTCTCTTAATTAATTTAAGGCATTGAGTAGTTTAAACCAGCTTGAAAAATCAATACTGGTAAAAGCATATCGAACTTTTAAAAGTATTTCGGCTTTCAAAGAAGCATACATAATAATAATAATAATAATAATGCAATACTGGTAAAAGCAGGTAAGAATATATGCGATTAAAAGATGCTGATGAATATTACCGTTTATGCTCATTGATTACCCGATTTTGGGCTTCATTCATTCGTTGTTTCCAATTATTTAAAAGCCTCTAACGAATACAAAATCATTTTCTGACATGATAAAAACTTTACAGCGATATCTCGATAAATATAATGTGACAATTTTTTATTGCAACTTTATTAGCATTTCTGTAATACGCCCAAGATTGCAGACTTTTAGAAAGCCTTTGGATGATTGGCACGATTTTGACCTGCTTGGCGAGAAAGCGTACATTAATTTTACCACTTTTACTAATCTGGTATCTGTTAGACCTACTTTTGCGGTTGATTGAACTTTTTGTTTGAAGAATATTTCTTGATTTATTTTATATATTCTTTCCTCTGACAAGATGTCCTGTTTGGTGACATGATGAACTGTCTTCAAAACATTTCTAATTATATTTTGCAGGTTGATAATTAGCTATGCTAAACATTTGATTCAGTACAGCTGCAAATTTGTTCTATGAATAAAGCTGTCTGATGTTTATTTTATATTTTACTGTTGCCATTCGTCAATTAGTAATGGGCTCGATTTATGTCCCGATAAGTTATATATATAATGTACATTCGCTAACCAATGACTTAGAAATCTTTGAGATTTGCATTTGAATGCATGCTAGGGATGAAGTATGCAAACTTTTTTGTTATGTCGTGGTTTAAACGTAGTTAGAATACTAGCATAAGTAAAATGTAAAAGTTCTTTTCGAAATGAATGAAATAAAATGGGAAAAACGACAGATCTTTTCCATTTGAAAAAGGGCTTATTATTGGTGCGAGGTTCAGCGGGTGCCTCGATTTCAAAGACGGCTGATATCACTGGGTTCTCAAAAGCAACCATATCAAAGGTTTTCAAAAGTTGGAATCAGAATCCAAAGTCCTTCTTTATGAAGATGTAACTGTGGTTCGAGCACAGTTTTCCACGAACATGATCTGCGTCGTCTCCGATGAATTGCACGGCAGAACAGGAACTCTACTGTATTTAAACTGACACAAATCATCAACCAAGGCCCAACAGATCATCAACCCAACAGATTTCAGCTCGAACCATGCTCAGAGAATTGCAGAGGGTAGGAACGCATAGTTGAATGCCTGTGAGAAAACCACTCATTTCTGCCCGACACACAAAAATTCGTTTGCAGTGGTGTCGGGAAAGAAGACACCGAGCATCTGAGGATTGGGAACGGGTAATGTGGTCGGATGAATCACGCTACACCTTATTTCGCACTGATGGAAGACGTAGAAATTGGCGAGAACCCCACGAAGCCATGAATCCATCTTGCCTTACTCGTGCTGTGCAAGGGTCTGGAGGGAGTATCATGATATGGAGCCTGTTCTGCTGGCATGGAAAGGGTGGCCTGGTGTTCCTCGAAGGTAAACAAACAGCCATGCGATACCTAGATATACTGGCAGATCAAGTGCACCCTGCAATGTTGCATTTTTATCCTGATGGTGACGGATACTTTGTGGACGATAATGCAGTTATACATCGTGCCAGAAGTGTTCAAAATGGGTTCGCTGAGCATCAGTCTGACTTCCAAGACCTCCCCTGGCCACCGCATAGCCCGGATCTTAGCCTCTTAGAAAATGTGTGGGATAGGGTGGAAAGACGCATCCGACAGCACTCTCCTCTTCTATCTAATTTACAAGATGTAAAAAGCTTCATAGCAAATGAATGGTATTCTCTGGATGTAAATGCACTCCAGAAGCTTGTAGACTCGATGCCCCAACGAACTAGAGCAGTTATCGAAGAAAAAAGTGGTCCAATAAAATATTCATCTTGGGTTTCTAATTCGTTGGCCTGTGCGTGCGTGCGCGGGTGTGTGTGTTATAAAGAGAAAGATTACTTTATAAATTAATTTTAATGTTTCCAAAAATTAGATAAAAACTACATTTAAATTTCTAAATTTTGCTGTACGTATAAAGGATTGATCAGTACTCTTGTGTTTTACTTCTCTTTTTCTTGAATTGAAAGGGAGGAAATTCCTCATCTGAATAAACGTTCTATATTTAATCGTTTCTCACATATCAAAAAATTCTTTTTAAAACGGTTAACTTAGTATAGCTCCATTAATTTAAGATTCCATTGCATTTCGAATCGAGACTTAGAAGCCTGTCTGTCAACTAAATCAATTTTAGCACGTTCAATTTTCAAAGACCCTTTTCATTTCTCTTAGGGTTAAAAAAAATAAATAAAATTTACACTCACTCGTGTTTGTAATTCTATTTTGAGAATAATGTGTTCTAGAATATGCAAGTCTAATTTTAAACGTAAATATATTAGTACATCAAAAGGAGCGGTTCGTCAGACAGAATAAGTAATTCGCCCACGCATTTTTATACTTTTTCCTTCTAAAAATGCATTTCAACGAATGTACTTTCAGGAGAAGGATGTGATCCAGGATCTATTCAGATAAAGCGAACGTTGAAGCCCCATTTACATATTATCTTAATGCAGAACGTCTCAAAAGGCAAAGGGTTCTAGCTCTGGTTTCATTTCAAGGTCATATAACACTGGGTGCAGTACGCGCTTAATTACAGAGATCACGCCCTATGAGACTTTTTTAACGCAAAAAATAAAATAAACGAAAAATTATTATCATTCTTTAAGTCCTAGAACTATTGAAACTTAAATAAGTAATAAGTTATTTCGTCTTTAAAATCTTATTGCATTCCTTTTCAAATTTATTTGTTAGTGAGTTTGCTTTGGATCTTTGAATGTGTTCTGTGAAAAGAGGCAGTTACTTAAAAATGTCTGAATTCGAATTTAAATTAGAAAATCTGTTTTTACTAGCTAGAAAAGTATATTTTTACTTTTGGGTTAACTCGTAAAATTATATATGGATAGTTAAGCATTATCGAACAATATTCATATAATATTGTTTGTTATTGTTTTAATATTTTCAGCATTTTTAGTCGCATAATAACGTGGATAATGTTTCCTTTTTTTAATCCTGAATTCATCAAAATGGCTTCTTATAAGAACTTGAAATTCTTTAACTCAGGAATGGAAAACATATTATTGCTACTTTTCATTATAAATATTGAACTTATTTGATTGATATTCTAAGGTTACCCCATGCTGAAAATATAAACATGTTTTATAAACAAAATTAAATAAATAGAACCAATTTATATTTGTGAAAATATTTTTTCAACTGAATTTGATACAATTTTAAAGCTTTGCGTTAATAAATCATCCTCATTTCTAAATATCCTCCAATAATCATTAAGTAATCTTCTTTAATTTCTTTATTGTTTCTTTCAACATCTTTAAACAATAAATTCCATTGATTCTTTTCATATAGTTTGCTTGTATTATCATGTCAGAACATGATGTTGTTTTGGGATGAAGTTTTTGGCGTCAACAAAAATTCGTAAGCGAAAACTAAAGATTTTATTATCTGCACGAGCATCTCAAAACATCAGCTTTTAATAACGCGTTGCCATAACATTTACAAAAGCTCAGATTTTTAAAAATTGAGTTAACGACTACTGAAAATAAAACCTAGAAAAAATGTCATTTTGAGCGCGTGATTGTATGAAATGAAATAAATAGGTAATAGGATATTTTTTTAAAAACAATCAATGCGAGACCAATTTTATTTTTATCGTTTGCAATACTAAAGTGATTCGTTCAGTGAAACCATTAAAATGAATAAAAAATATTATTCAACTCGCACGAGCACGTGGCGCTTGGCCGTTCAAGAAATGATGTTCTGACATGATACATTGAAATCTGCATAGCATATTTCAATTTAACCTTTTTCATAGAATCAGTTAGACTCACAGTGTTTAAAAATATCATCTAATGAACAGAACAAATAACGAAACTTAATTAAATGCCGATACTAAACTATCTCTGTATATGTTCTCATTTATTAATGTAGCTTAAAAGGAAAAAACTGACTTGTTCACTGTCCTGCTGAGGTTTTATTTGAAGTCACCATGCTTCCATCCGAGGGTAAATAAGAAATGCACACAGATTACCATAAAGTTACTTAATTAAAAATTCAGTTTTTTAAATATATTTATGATTTGGGTGACCTGAATTTTCTCAATAGAAGATCAGAGTTGTTGTTGTTACTAATGGCACTTGCTACTGACGAGCGCATTGACTTCTGACAGCGATTTTAAGCCAAATGAGTGTCTCTTGTTTTTTAAGTAGCGCCAACTAGGGCTAAGATTAGGACTTAGCTACACACTCATCTCGTTCGCTTGTACAACCCTTTTTACAGGGGGACACAGTCATTCATTTCACAGATAGCACACAGAAGTACAACCATACTGAACTGGGACACGAACCCGTGACTCTCAGAGCACGAAGACGACGCGCTACCTCTGTGCCAAGAGGTGTCAAGCATGGCAAATGGTGTGCCCGCATGGCAAATGAATCGCAACCATTGTAACACGAAGTGACTGTATGTAGAAAACCATATTTTAAAGTTGACACAATTTTATTGGTTATGGAAAAGACTTTAACTATAAAATTTTCTTATACGGAAAATCGATTTTGGCAGCGTTATGTGAATGAAATATGCAACTTTCTTTTATATGCACACTATTTAGGACTTATTTAGGATAATTAAAGTACTTTTATTTCGAGTTTATGGCGCGAAAAAAAATCGAGACTGTATTTCTCTCTTTACATGTTATAGAAGAAAACTGTATTTTAAAAGTAAAGGTAATGAGTACAACAGTACATATTTCAACAAAATATACTTTTCGGTTGGCCTGGTGTAAATGAAATGTCGCCAAATAATTGTAAACTTGTGCCAACTTGCGTTTAAACTTAATGCTACAACTTTATTGGTGACATTTTCCTTACCACAGCTCTAAATTATTTAGCGAATTTCTGCATTTTCCAGGGAAATCGAATAGGCCTCAAAAAATTGTTCAAATAACGGAAGAAATTGATAGAATTAAAAAAAAACATGGTTATTTGAAGATGACGAAACCTGTTAGAAAGAACAAAAACTGAAATTTCATTCATTTCAATGTGCCATTTTATAGTGGAATGTTTTTAAGTATCTTTTGTAAACAGCCACATTTAATATTACAAGGTAAAAGTTTTTAAATTTATCTGTCTCACCGAGGTTTTGAGCGATAATGTATTCTGAAGTTATTGAGAACAATATTATTTTTGTATTATTAAAAAAAATCATGCTGAAATGTTAATAAGCCCATTTTTAATGAGCATTTTCTACCCAAGAAGTTGCTAATGCCGAATTCGGTTTTTCCAAGACCAATAATCGGTTCTGTAAAGAGTTTTGTGTGGTTTTATCATTATACGTATCGCTTCAAGTATATATAATTAACAAATATGATGTCAACAATTAAATTTTATCAAGTTGAAAATGCTAATTGTGGTTTTATTAAAAACTCAGGCAAAATCAATTATTTAATTATATAATTTAGTTATTTGTAGTTTTAAATGCCTTTGAACTTTACTTTAGGAAAAAAAATATTGCTTTCCTTTT
>JAOUZG010022949.1:1160248-1172274 GCA_026289955.1 Argiope argentata
CAAGAAACCTCAAGAGGGGTAAAACGGGGGTTAGGAACGATGACATAATATCATCACTGTTTAAAGCCTAGTTCAACGACCCTTCTTATCTTCCTACGGGCCACTCTTTCCCCCATTTTACCCCTCTTGCGGTTTCTTGATGCTTGAACATTTTACCGATAATTTGCAGGAAAACTTCGGAAGCGTCCACAGGCATCGAAGAACCCCAAGAAACCGCAAAATGGGTGAAACGGGGAATAGGAAAGATGGCATAATATCATCACTGTTTAAAGCCTAGTTTCAACGACCCTTCGAATCTTCAGACGGGCCACTCGTTCCCCCGTTTTACCCCTCTTGCGGTTTCTTTGGGGTCCTTTGATGCCTAGACCTTTTACCATCAATTTGCGGGAAAACTTCGGACGCATCCACAGGCATAAAAAAACCCCAAGAAACCGCAAGAGGGGTAAAACGGGGGATAGGAACGGTGGTATAATAATAGGAACGGTGACATAATATCATCAATGTTTAAAGCCCAGTTCCAACGACCCGTCGAATCTTCAGGTGGGCTTTCCAAGCACTCTAAGTATATTTCTAGTCTCTCTAGGTGCACTTACAGAGGTCGAGGAAGAGACAACGATAAGTACCTGAAAGACAAGCTGCTCACTACCTACCATTACAGAGGATAAGCCCCTGCCGGGGCTAGGCGCCCCGTCAACCTATCATTACGTACCCTTTGAATCTTCAAGTGGGCCACGCGCTCCCCGTTTTACCCCTCTTGCGGTTTCTTTGGGGTTTTTTGATGCTTGGACATTTTACCGACAATTGACGGGAAAACTTCAGACGCATCTACAGGCATCAAAGCACCCTAAGAAACAGCAAGAGGGGTAAAATGGTAGAAAGCGTGGCCCGCCTGAAGATTCGACGGGTCGTTGGAACTAGGCTTTAAACAGTGATCGTATTATGCCACCGTTCCTATAGATGCTTTATTTAGAATGCCAGGTGTATTTTATTTTAAGCGATATTTTAGTCCCTGGTCGATGAGTTTCTTGGATTTCGGCCAACAAGAGATTTTCGTTGTAGGATGGACGATAAGTAGTGGTCTAGATCACTTTATCTCCACAATCAACTGCGTTAGATAACAAGTTTGGCTTATATTCTTGTGGTCCTTATATCTATAATATAAACCGGACTCTGAGAGATAGGAGACAAAGAACTCCTATCTTGTGATAAACTTATTAAATTTTAAGTTAAAAGAAGTTCGATTAATGTTAAAATGCGGCCACAAATAAATAACGATATCCCTCTTTTTTTAAGGTTCCATCTGTCTTGTCAAACGACAATGGAATATTTTTAAAGTTTTTTTTCTTGCGGTTATTATTTAGGAAGATTGGTTTTGATGTTCAAAGCACCATCTTCTGTTGCCTGTGTAAGTAACTGATTATCAGCAACATTTCTTAGTATTTTTTTATTGGTTCTCGAAGTATAACTCCTTGTGTGCCAACAAGTATAACACAAGGCTTACAGATGTAAGTCATTTCATAATTAACGGTAGGATGAATTTCGAAAATAAAGACATAGGCACAAATGCAAAGAAAAAAGAGGGGGAAAGCAAATACACAAAAATTGCTCACAAACTAGCAGAAACACATAGAATATGTTATAATACAGTTGAAGAAGTATGATAAAATAAAATAGAACATTCAAAACACTAATACAAAGAATATATGCAAATATTTCTAGACAAACACACTGAAATGAAGTTTAAATAACATGGGGGAAAATACTATTAATATATGTACAAAATGAAATGTAAGATGATTTATCCTGCACAAATGCAGGTAAATGAGGAGGCCAAGCTATATTGTTCTTTAGACGACAATTCCTGAGTTTACATCTTTCGTGAAAAAATTTAGTGCACTCAGATATCAAGTGCTTTACATCCTGGACTGCACCACTGTAGCACAAACACCTATCAGTCTGTGACAAATTGAATCGTTTTAAATAGGCTTTAAAGTTTCCATGCCCAGTCAGAAACTGAATAAGCTTATAATTTGATACAAAGTAGTGAGCATTTTCCTTAGTATTGAAGTTGAAAATCTATTACATTTTCAAAATATTGTGTGAATAAGGATGAATATTTATCTATAAATTTTTAGTACTGATGTTTTACGGAGTGAATAAATTCATGTCTGATCTTAGTCTCAGGATCGGTGATTTACCAGATCCCCCCTATGATACACCACGGACACTACCCATAAATTTATGTCTGATCTTAATAATTAATTAATAATAATAAATTATTAATTAATAAAATTATAAATCAGTTTTCATTAACCAATTAAAAGCTGATTTTGAAAGTTGGTGAAAGGATTGATCTGTCAGTTTGAGCACGTGATTATACGAAATGAAATAAATAGGAAATGCGATATTTTTTTTAAAGAATCAATGCGAGATTAAGTTTTTTCGGATCGTTTGCAATGCTAAAGTGACTCATTCGATGAAACAATTGAAATGAATAAAAATATAGTTGAACTCGCACGAGCGCGTGGTGCTTGGCCGTTCAAGAAATGATGCTCTGACATGATGCATTGAAATATGCACAGCAGATTCCACTTTAATCTTTTTTGTTTCTTTTTCGACAAAATGGAAAGCATTTTTATCAATAAATAAAATAATGATTTTTAAAGATACGTTAAATTCGTTCCATTTTGGTATTAAATTTCGACTGGATTGTTCAGTTGCATACACGGTTGCGGAATGGTTCCAAAAATAAATTCATTTCATAAAAATATCTGGTTTGAAGAATGCTCGAATAGTCAGAGACAACTTTTTGTTTAATGCACCAGGCTGAATAACCTGTTGAATAGATTCTTGTTTTATTCGTCGATAGAAATTATTGGTCTGCCTTTTTGACAAATGAATTTAATCCCTTTTGACGTAATTTTTTGTTCGTTTATGAATTATTACAATGTATTAGTGTCTTTCCGTTGAGAAATGCAGACACATAAACAATTCTCGTTTCCTGTTCTGGTCATAAAGTATAGTTTTAGTTTAGTAAAGTATTGTTTCCATTTCATATATTTTTTTGTGAAAGCCGCTTCAGTTTTCATTTCTGTTTTTAATACCATTTTATTATCATGCGATAATGGTTTTTTTAAAATGTTTTTGAAGCCTTAAAATGCATAGGCAACAAATTGACCATATATCGCTTTTGAGGCATCGATTTTTCAATTTTAGGGTAATTTTAAAAAAATGCAGAGTGTTGTCACATTAGGTGATTTATCGTCATCAAAAGTTTTAACTTTATTTCCAAATTATTCATTCGCTGAATTCTTATTAGTTGTTTAAATTAATCAAAGTCATTAACCAGTTTGAGCCAGTTTGAAACCATCACGAGATTATCAGATTACGTATGCGTCGATATTTAGAAAAAACGATGGTTTTTTTTCCCATTTCAAAATCGGTCGAGCTCCTAAACATTGTTTGCAAAGTAGAAAAATTAAAAATGAAAGTTTATAAAAATTATCATTATAATATATATATATATATGTAGAAAGAGAGAGAGTGAGAGAAGTTTCGTGTTTGTTTCAAACTGGTTTAAACTGGTGAATAACTTAAATTAATTTAGACAAATAATGACTTCAAAATAATAATGTTCTCACATAACTTGAAATTTGCGATCATAGATTTCATTTTTTTTTCGTATTTGATTTTATTTGTTTCATATTTTTTATAAAGATTTACATTTCGAATCGATTCTTTCTGCATTGCTAACATTTCATAATTTTCTTTATTTTTCGGTTTTGGAAGATAATGGATGAATTTGAATATTAGTTGTATCATCAATTAATGAATTTATTCGAGTAAATTTTGATTTCATACTAGTAACGCCATCTTGTAGTAAATTTTCAAAAAAAATGCATACAAAATTCCATAATTTTTAAATAAAAGACTAATTAAATGTAAAACTGAAGTGAAACTAAAGATTAACTAAACGGAAGATATTAGTATGAGTTTTTAAACCTTATTTAACTATATCGATTTATTAGCGTACATTTGAAAACTATAATTCGATATTTCAATGAACAAGATAAATTAAGCGTAGTATATGGTGTTATATTTAGCTATTTGTCCTACGAGTTATTTTATTTGATTCTAGTTATTGATTATAACCTTAATTTTCTTGTAAATTGTTTATAATTTTAGAACTGACTGTTTTTTACTTTTTAATTTGAAAACGGCTCATTTCTAAAATGGATCCTAAACGTTTATGTAAAATGGACTGTTTGCATAACAGTTGAAAAGACGTTTTATTTAATAGACAGAGAAAAACAAGTGCAAAGCCGTTGAATTTCTTTAAAGGAAAGTGGTTTTTGATGGAATTATTTAGCTATTGCGTGTTTTCAGTGACTTCTAATCGTTAAAGTATAAATTCAAATCTGTGCCATGAAAATAATAATAATAAAAGATTAAAATGAAATCTGCTATGGACATTTCAATGCAACATGTCAGAACATCATTTCTTGAACGGCCAAGCACCACGTGCTCGTGCAAGTTAAATTATATTTTTATTCATTTTGATTGTTTCATCGAATGAGTCACTTTAGTTTCGCAAACGATCCAAAAAAAACTTTGTCTCGCATTGATTGTTTAAAAGAATATCACATTTCCTTTTTATTTCATTTCATATGATCACGTGCGCAAAATGACATTATTCTAGGTTTTATTGGCTGTAGTCATTAACTTATTTTTTAAAATCAGAGCCTTCGTAAATTCAATGACAACGCGTTATTATATGTCATTGCAGATAATAACATTTTTATATTTCGCCCACAGATTTTTATTTACGCCAAAAACCTCATCCCCAAAACAACGTCATGTTCTTACATAATAATAAAAAACTGTTTTGATGTTTGTTTGGTAAATCGTCTAAGTGTCTCGTATCTTTTTGGCTTCGTAATTTAGTAGCTATTACAACATATTTCAATGCTGAATTAACATCAAATATTCGTATTTTGTAACTGTTATAGCATATTCAAAATCTAAATTCACCCCCAAATAATCTTATTTATTAGCTATTACAACATATTCCAATATTTTATTCACCCCAAATATTCGTATTTCGTTACTGTTATAGCATATTAAAATGCTAAATTTACGCCAAATATTCATAACAATGCCAAATAACACGTTTGCTGGGCTAATACCTTTATTAAAGAATAATTCGAAAAAGTTTTCGGGTTATAATTTCCTCTGGTTTTATACTGAAATCCTGTGTTTGTTGCCACTGAATAGTTACAAAATTCGTTTAGTTATCTGTCGTTTGCGAGTTTTATTCGATCGTTAATTCTCAGCAGAATAAAAAACGATTTCACTCTGCTCCTGTTTCTTCAGTCCGTTGCTGTTTATAATTCGCTATGAAGAAAAAAGGCGGCTTCTACAAGGTTACCTTAGGATAATTAGTTACCACACGAGTCTGTGGCTATTTCCCCCCTGCTGACCGGCGATCATCAAGGTGGAAAATTGAGACGTTGTCTGATATTATGTCTCCTTTACAATCAGCATTTAAAAAAAAAATATGGATGGCATGTAAATGTTATGGCTAATTGAAAACTCCGGCTTGTGGTAAAGAGATCCGACGTTTCGGAAACTGCTAATCTAATTGGAAATTATTTAGCAAATTTATAATCAACCATGATATTTTTTTAGTTCATTGAATAAGACTTAAATCTTCCGATTAATGTATGGAAGTATTTCGTGATAAGTTTAACAATATTTTTAAAAACTTATATTTGATATTTTGCTTAAAGGTATTAAAGACATACGTAGCAAAAAAGAATATCAGTTAAAAGCTGTAGGCGCTTTGAAAATTGGAAAAATAGAGTTTTTTTTAATTAATAAAAATCTTCTAGTTAAGAAATTAATCAAATTATTTGTTAATGTTTTAAATTTTTATTCCCATTATAAATCGTTAATATAATTGTGAAATCTTTTTTTAGTTAACAGATTGTTTATTCAGTAATTCAGGAGCTGTTGAACTTTTTAAGAAACTTATATACTAAATGTGAATAATTATATATATATATATAAGATTTAAATTCTAATTTGTATTGAATTTTTTGTAAAATGATTTAACCAGAATTTAAGAAAATGGCATTTAAAGAAGTAGAATAGGATTAAAATGTATAATAAGCAAATATAAAAAGGAACAAAACTTTCCAAAGAATAAAAGAAGAAAAATTTCAAATGGTTTTATACGATAAGCTTGACCAATCGTCTCCAAAATTTGACATAACCTGATAGTTTTGATGCTTAAATTACATACCAGATTTCATTAACTTTGCGTTGGGTTTGTAATTGAATACACATAGACGAACAGACAGCATATCTATCTGCTGACAGATTTTTATCTGGATTCGCGAAATGCAAATTTAGTGTATAGATCATATATTAAAATTCAGTCATACAGTTTTTTATCATGTCAGAACATAATGTTGTTTTTGGGATGAGATTTTTGGTTTCAACAAAAATCCGTAGGCGAAAAATAAAAATTTTATTATCTACACAATCATCTCAAAAGATCAGCTTTTACTAACGCGTTGTCATCGCATTTACAAAAGCTCTGATTTAAAAAAATAAGTTAATGACTACAGCAAATAAAACCTAGAAAAATGTCATTTTGAGCTCGCGATTATATGAAATGGAATAAATAGGAAACGTGATATTTTTATTAAACAATCAATGCGAGACAAAGTTTTTTGGATCGCTTGCAATGCTAAAGTGACTCATTCAAAGAAACGATTAAAATGAATGAAAATGTAATTTAACTTGCACGAGCACGTGGTGCTTAGCCTTTTAAGAAATGATGTTCTGACATGATGCATTGAAATATGCATAGCAGATTTCATATAATTTTTTGGTGTGCGTGGTGTGTTAATGGTTTTTTTGTTGTTGTTGTTCAATTTCTTTATCAGTTTTGTTTTTTGTGGCGTTGAAGCATCAAATTGCATTTGTCTGACTACTCTTTTATTTCATTTAGCTTTTTTATAGATGAGGCATTATAAGAAAATGGAATTCTTGAAATAAAAAGGCTAACATTTGAAATCTCTAAAAAAAAAAAAAACTAGCATGACCCCTCCCTCCGCCCCTTTTTTTTTAGCTTTTTATATTTTCCACATAAGAAAAAAAAATCTAGCATTCAAAAACATTGTTTTGAATTCGGTAATTAAAAAACAAAACTACCAAATTTCTTGAAAAAGGTAGTTATTCGAAAATAAAACTGTCAATCTTTTTTTAAAAGCGAATCCGACGAAATAAGAAAGATGACGGCGCAAACTTCAGATTGTCCTGAAGAAATTGCTTTTCAGTGAATAATGCCTATGCAGAACAGTGTAAACAGTGTCCGTTAAAAGAAACGACTCTCCTCTGGGTATAATAAAACTCTTTCCAGCAGCCGATGGCTTTATATCCCGCTCGAGACCATTCCATTTTCAACGGAAAAAGGCAAACCGTTTTTTTATTCCCCCGAATCGTAAGCTCTCGTCTTTCAGGTTCTTCTACGAAATGTAACTATGTTTTTTTTTTCCTACTTCACTCGTTTCTTAATGTTTCAGAGGAAGGTTTCATTCAAATGATGGTATTTATTTTAATTTCTTATGGTTTTTGCTTAATAAAAGCTGCGTCTTTTTGTTTGGTTGTGACCTATGAAATCATGATCTGCGAATCCAATTTTAGATATCATCTGTTTTTTTAAAAAAAAACTTTTATAAGATATAAATTTTCGTAAATTATTATTGGGAAATCGTATAATATTTTTATTTTGAAAATAATATGGTTAGTTCTGAACAGTTGTAATGTGTTCTCAAAAGGCGGGATGTGGAAGAATAGTTTAAAGAAAATTAATCTGTTGCTGTAGTTTTCATTTAAAAAAAAAAAGAATTCACATAAAGTTTTTAATACACATACAAGTTGGTTTATGTGTTCTATTAGTTAATAGGATACATGAGCTTGTTTGGAATTAACCAATTTTTTATTGTCTGGAACGAGCTTTGTAACACACTAAACAATTTCATTTTCCAGTGCCAAAGGATTTTTTGATTTTGGTTTTTAAATTTATCATTATGGAGAATCCTTGTTCACAGTTTTAATATGTAGAAAATGGTATCAAAGTTTTTAATGCTTTTGTGGACAACTCAGGGTATTCCTTTTTAATACGTATCCAAAATTTGTCGATATAAGCTTTGTTAAAAGTTACTTTAGCTGACTAATCACTTGAAATCTCTATCAGTTGACCATGATGACCGACACTTAGCTCAGCTTTTGTTACGACTTGCTCACTTGGCCCATTAACTATCCACACAACCTCACTCATATCCTTAACTGGAATGTAATCTGTAAACTGTTCGATCAAAGTTTCGAGATGAGATGATATTAGTAAGGAGAAAGATGAAATGTCAAGGGATGTGGCGCCAATACCCGACACATACTCCACGAACTCTTGAGTACGTGTAAAATTTTCGAAATCGCTGTCTAAACTTTAGACAGAGTTAAAACTTTTGGGGGTCGCCAAAATACTTAATCTAAAAAGGGGGTCGCAATATCTATAAGTTTGAGAACCCCTGGTATAGAGCAATTCATGATCAAAAGTCTGATTTTTGACTTTCTCTTATACATTGCATATAGAAAGTATAGTAATCATCAAAAACAAATGCAATCGAGATTTTAGTAAATTTCTACATTTTAGCTTTCCCTGGGTTTTACACATTTATAGAAAATGCCCTTCTGTGGCAAAGATGTCTCAAAAACGCTTTGAACTAGACGGTTGAAATTTATATAAAGTTTTACTCAAATTTGAATCTCTATCAAATTTCCAGCAAAATCCATTTAAAGGAAAATCTCTCTGACAGGTTGCTCGATTATAATTTTAACCCTTTGTGCTCCGATGGTGTCTCTGACTCACCATTCAAGACTGTGCATCATTTTGAGGTTTTATTTATTTATTTTTCAATTTAATTGTTAAAAACGCCTACATAAAAGTTTAGAATTGTAGATAAATTTTTCGAAGTAATTCGACTTGAAAGAATTATGTATTATATTTATTTTTCTTACCAATAAACAAATATTTGTATTAGGTGAATAATTTGACATCTAATTATTTTTCGGAGTGCAGAGGGGTAAACGATAATTACAAAACGAAGTGAGCTACAAAAATAAAAATTCAATACTCAGAATAAACAGCTATAGTCTAAACACTTATCAAATTTTGAGTCAAATCCAATATGAGTTTGACCGTCTGTTAGTCTTTTGGTTTTAGAAAGCGTGATTACTTAAAACAGCAATGACTTAAATATATCGTATTTGTTTTGTGACTATTACTGCAGTTTTGTATCAAATTCATGCTACAATCAAATGGAAAAATGCATCTAAAGCACAATTCAGTTTTCGAATATTATTCACCGCCAAATAACTCGCCAAAGAAAACATGATACAATCAGTAACAATGCCAAATTATCTTTAATATTCGGATAGTATTTCGTAATTGTTATACGCCAATGCCATGCAAAGTGCACTCTGGGATACATTACATCTTTATTAGATAGTGTGTGAGAAAGTTTTTGGAGACACCACTACTACTGTTTTTTATGCACTCGATATTTCTGTATTCTATAGTTGTGTTTATATACTTGACTGATATATTACAATAATGAAACAGAAAGCATGATAAGAGTTTCTTTGATGTTATATATAATACTTCAAAACAATATCTATTTATTTGGAATTATTTATCGTTTTTAGATAAATTCCGATGGTATAGCATCTGTACCGTACAGAAGAAAGATGTTAATCTAATGCATCATACCAAAACTTAATCGTTTTTATATAATTTCCGATGTTATGGCATCTGTATCGTGCAAAAAGACACTAACTTAAAGTATCATATCAGCATTTAATCTTTTTAAGACAAATTTAGACACTATAGTATCTGTAACATTTATGGATTAAAAAAATGTTAATCTAATGCTTCATATCAAAACTTAATCATTTTTTGATAAATTGTTGGTTTAGTCCCATGTTAATGTTTTCTGTCGCCCAATTGCGCCAAAACAATTTCAGTGATAGGATGCCAATGAAAATTATGCATAAGATAAATGATTCTCTCTTTTCACGGCCCTGCAAGAGCCCGGTGTATTGCAAAACTGCATATAAATTTGTGCAAGGAGCCGGTTTTGTGGAAAATCGCCCTCTCTGACGCATGGGCCTTACGTCGATCGAAAGCGAATCAGTTTCCTTGAAGAAAGAACCCAGGAAGAAGTGGAGAAATTCTTTGGAGGTGCCGAAAAAAACCGTGCAACCGAAACTCTATATACTTGATGACCTTCAGAGAGAATTATTTCTGGAAAGTATCAGAATTCCTTCTTGCGTATAAGAAAGGCATTAGTTTCTGTGTTCTGCTCATCGATATCTTTTTTGATAAGTGAATGAAAATTCGAAGCTGCATTTCCGGATGTTTCGCTTTTTGAGTCTTATATAGAGTATTAAATGTTGTTTTAATACGTGATTTTCAAATGAAGATTAAAATAACAATTATCCGCTTTATGATAAGTGAACCCTTGTATTTGTTCGAAAAATTTCTCGAATGTCGTTAGTTTTTGTGTTTTATCAATCCATACCTTTGTGATAAGTAAATGAAAATTCTAAGCTGCATTTCCGAATGTTTCGCTTTTTGTGGTTTATATACAATGTTAAATATAGTTTCAGTAATTGGCTTTCAAATACAGATTAAAACGATCTATCTCGATTCTATGATACCTCATCTCTTCAAACTGCTGAAAAATTTCTTTCTTTTTTTTTCGAATTTATTTGTTAAAATTTCATAAATGTAATGTTGTTATTTTTTTGTCCTATTAACATCTTTTTGATAGGTGAATGAAAATTCTAAGCTGCATTTCCAAATGCTTCGGTTCTGGAGACTGACATATAGTATTAAACATGGTTTAACTGACTTTCAATGACAGATTTCAAAAAAAAAATCTCGATTTTATGCTAAGCGAGCGTCTTGGAAATGAATGAAACATCACATTTTTGACTTTGTTCAAATTTGTTAATTAAAATTTCATGAATGTCGTTGGTTTTTGTGTACTATCTACCAATACCTTTTTTGGTAGGTGACTGAAAATTTTAAGCTACCTTTCCGAACGTTTTACTGAATTTATTTGCTTTATCGATTTTTTTTCTATAACTGATATCTTGTGTTATCACATTTATTTGCTTCTGAAAGTATAAATCGAAAAGTTTTTAACCTTTAGTTGGATTTGGCTCACAATTTGATAGGTGAATACTATATCTATTTTAAGTAAGTGTGGCAAATTTTATTTAGATAGGTCTCTTCATTTTTTAGTTACTAGGTCAGTTACTAATTTATATTCTAACAGTCAGATTTTCATGATTTGAAAGAAATATGCAAATTTGTCATCTATTCCATTTACCAAATTTCAATCGCCTAGATCGAAATGTTTTTTATTTATATTATTCATAGATAGACGAACATTTTCCAAAAATGTGTTTTTCGAACTCAGGTGGATCTAAAAAATGGAGATTCGTCACAATCTCAAGCAGTGACGACTATCCTCACAGGCAGTGGAGGCGTGCCTCGAGATCTATATAAGCATAGTTCTATATGGCAAATTTATTTGCACATGCATCATATCAGATGGCAAATTTAATTGTTCATAATATTTCCTTTGGTCTGATTTACAGAATTTTTTTCCTTTGCTTCCTTATTTTAAATAAAAAGTGTTAAGTAAAATTCTCCCGAGATCAAAACGCTGCGTCTGTAAATCCTTTATTAAAACTTAATAAGTTCAGAATATTTTCACATAGCCTCTATTTCCTATTATTTAATTTCCTGTCCGTACACTATTATTATTTCATATTATTTAATTTTCTGTCCGTACACTATTATTATTTCCTATTATTTAATTTCTTTTCTGTACACTATTATTATTTCCTATTATTTAATTTCCTGTCCGTACACTATTATTATTTCC
>JAOUZG010022949.1:1172284-1185312 GCA_026289955.1 Argiope argentata
CCTGTCCGTACACTATTATTATTTCCTCTTATTTAATTTCCTGTCCGCACACTATTATTATTTCCTATTATTTAATTACCTGTCCGTACACTATTATCATTCCCTATTATTTAATTTCTGTCCGTACATTATTATTATTTCCTATGATTTTAATTTCCTGTCCGTACACTATTATTATTTCCTCTTATTTAATTTCCTGCCCGTACACTATTATTATTTCCTATTATTTAATTTCCAGTCCGTACACTAGGTTTGGACAAATATTCTTACTATAAAAATGTGAACTTTTTTCTTGAAATTATGTAGAATAAAAATCATTGTTGTTACTTATGGCACTTGCCTATGGACAAGTCACCCGCCTATACAGCAGCAGATTTTAGCCGAAAGGACGTCTCTTGTTTTTGAAGTAGCTCCAACTAGAGCCAAGAGTACGACTTAGCTACACACTCACCACAACTTTCACAGCCCCTTTTTACAGGGGATAAAAATCGTTGCGGAACTAAATGATTGTGTATTTAATTTGTATTTGATAAAATACAACATCCACTGACGTTGAAACAATAAAAAAAGTGACGCAGTATATAAATTGTGTCGATAAAAGGTATAATCTTTGTATAAATAAAAAAAGCTTCAGGAATTGCCTTTCAATTAGATTACGATGTCACAAAATTAGTATGAAGATAAAGCAAAAACCCAAATAAATTCAATCATGTCACTTTCTTGTCATCAATAATTTACCGATGAAGGCCCTCAAAATATTTCAACTCCTGTGCCCTTATGTTACCAAAATCCACCACTAATTTCGAGTTCTAATTTTTATGTCGATTACAATACTTTTTCTATACCTCATAGAGGAAGAAGTAAAGTATGCAAATTTGTAACATTGCCCACTCACTATTGAGAAGAGTTCAATGCTATAAATAAACAAACAGAAATCATTATTATGAAACGAGATTTCCAAGAAACTCGAGCCATTCTCCGGCCTGCATTTCAAAACGAATATCCCGATAAGAGTATTTACTTTGTTCCAGTTGATGCCTTCGAACAGTTTGCTTATACATTGCCCAAGGAAGAGAAAAATACTTCATCGTAGAGAACAGACCGAAACTTTAGAAGGCTATTAATTATTGAAAGCCTGTCAATTCTGCTTACGCTAAAGTTACCGCTTTTCCATTCGATAGCTATTCATTCCGGCAAGCATGTGGCCGGGTTACTTTTAGGTAATTCTAAACCTATTCGCTTCTAAAAAAACAGAAACATCCGTAATCTTTTTAGTCCAATGGGGAAGGCACGACGGTGTGTCAGAAATGTTTTAAAACGTTCCAGTCGGTTATTTTGACTGAGTCTGCGTCTCAAAAGATATATATTTTGATGTGTATATGTGAGAATTGACAGTCTAAAATGTTATCAAAACCGTATGCATGCATACATTTTCAACTTCAGTTGGAGCAACGCAAAGATGTGAATTTTAAGTGCCAGCTGGGGTAATGCAATGCAGATTAGAACATTTTAGTTTCAATTCATCTATTTTATTTTTGTCCCAAAGCACTTCTGTAGGAATCAAAAGATCTATTACTTAACAATGTTTAATTTTGTTTATCATACATTACGAAAATAAACAGAATCGTTTGAAATAACCAGTCGAAAACATTGTTACGTCTAACTTCAGTAGCGTGGGAGAAAAAAAAAACCTACTTAAAAACTATGTACTTAAAACTATAAGGGTACTTTTCCGTTTGCCGGGCGCAAACGACCAATCGCTAGAGAAAATTTGGCGGAATTCTATATTATTTGCTAATGGAAATATGCCACTATAAGCATATATGATAAATAGGTAGCTCACACAAATATAATTTAATTACAAAAAAAAAATACACACACAATGCAACAACTTTAATATGCGGTCAATATCGCCAAAAAAAATAGTGTGGCACCAAATTTTAAAGAAATGTTTGAATGTGGCGCGAACGGTAGCAATAGCATTTCCAATCATAAGGTTTCGCTGAACGTTGCAACAAATTAACGAAAACATAGAAGAAAAATCAATAAAGTAAAGTCAAGCAGTAATATGGAATGCACTCAAAAGAATTTAATCGAAAATAATGAAAATAGGCAAAAGATATATATATCTTTGCCTTTGCCTATTAATTGGATAACTTAGTTGGTGGGGCGTTGTATTCGCATTCCTTGGTCTGCGAGTTCGAACCTGCCAGCCGAAGTCTCTCCGTGTGTGGGGGACATTAAATCTGTCGTGGTCAGTAGTGGAGAGTATTACCATTGGGGGTACTGGGTCAGAGGGGATCGTTCTCTGTTTCAGATCTAAATTACGATCTGTAGATGAATGAATGACGTCCGCTCGGTAAAAAGGATTTGTGACGTGAGAGAACTGGGAGTCAGACTTCTACAATCGCGTGCCCTGGGGTCCATACCCACAGAAGTTATTGTACCCCCCTTACGTTGTAAAGCGGAACACAAGAACAACAAATGTAATTATTTAATAAAATTTTTCTTTGCTAACCTAAGTAAGAATTGATTTTTTTAAATTGTTTTTATATTACTTGTTTTTTTTAAAGCCTATTTGTCCTTTCACTTCAGTGAAAAGTCAGTAGTCTGGATAAAATAAGAATAAACTGATTGCCAAAGGCGACTAGTACTAAAGTAAAATTACAGACATTTCAATTGGGCTTGTTCATTTTTATTCTTCTGCATTGATATGAGAATATTAACTCAGGTTTATACATTCATGATATTTTCTTTATACAAGTTGATGTAAAATAATAATAATAATAAAAAAGAATACACTTCAAGTTGCCTGAACGATGGCAAAACATTTCATTCCCCAGGAAAAACAGAAACCTTAGAAGTCTATTAATTATTGAAAACCTGTCAGATTTGCTTACGCTAATGCCGCCTCTTGTGTACTTGGCAGCTATTAATTTCGCCAAATATATTCCCCAAATTAATCCAAGGTAATCCAAAACCACCTCGCAATTAAAAGAAATACGTGTCTGTAACCTCTTTGTCCAGTCACAATCGTGAGGGGGGAGGGGGGGTAGAGTTGATGAAGGGGGTAGAGAGAAAGAAGAAAAGAAGGCAAAAGAGTGTTTACTTGAGAGTCAACAAACAACAACGCCTGGAGGGCAACCGCATCAAAATTCAATTCCGGAACGCGAAATCTCTGGAGAAGAGGAGAGAAGGGGTTAAAAAATAAATACATAATTCCCTCCTCAAGAAGAGAGATAAGAAAGAATAGTGGCTCGCGTCTCCCTGGTTTTTCTTTTTCTTCGTCTTCGGGGTTGTTTGGCAAAATTTTCAGTCGTTGACCCTCGCTTCCATGTCCGCAAGGTATTTTCCATCGCTCGTTGCTTTTTCTTGCAGCAGAAACATCATTTCGTTAAAACGCTTTCTTAAAACGCATGGTGCAGAATTGTTTCTTTACTGCCGAAGCGTCTCCGATAGTTATTATGTGGTAATAAGTATAAGCCGAAATAATGAAGAAGCATGTATGGATGTGTGTAATAATATCTTCTATTTTTTCTCTCTCTTTGTTCTGGCTTAGAAAGAGAGAAAAAAAAAGAAAGAGCCCATCAAAGAAATGTAATGGTGATTCTTTATTCTTTATTCACGTATTTAGAGAGAGCCTAAAAGAATATTCAGAAGTTGTTTGCTTTTAAAAAGATATCGTGGATTTACTTTCACATTATTTCAATGGATTTTTGAAAATTGTAGTTTATGTACATGCAGTGTATTTCTTTATTTGAGTGGTTTGTTGGGATGTTAAACATCGATGTGGACTGTTATTTTCGGAAATAATCATTACCTCCGATACGAGTTATCTTAACATTCAAAATGTAATTCAAAAATGTATAAGCTAATATGATTGTTTGTCAAAGTAGGCATGCAAATAGTTGTTTTAGCTTTGTGAATAGATAAAAAGTATTGTTTTCGATTAATATATCTTCATTTCGTTTCAATTTTAACCATCCAAATAATTTATTTTTGTTAAATTGGGCTTATTTCCTAATTTCTTCATCTAACCTCCATTGAGCTACCTTATAAGTATTTTTTATATACATATATTTCCTGAAAATAACTTTAGGTAATTTAAAATTCGTTTTTGTCGTTTTTACTAAGGGCACTTGCTATGGACAATCCCACTTATACATCAGCGTATTTTAGCCGAAATAAGCGTCTCTTGTAGGAAGTAGCACCAACTAGAGTCAGACTTTAGTTACACACTCATCACATTGTCTTGCACAGCCCCTTTTTACAGGAGTGGGGGGCACATTCAAATGCTTCAGATAGAACACAGAAGAACGACCATGCCCGAACCGGGACGCCCAGATCACGAAGAAGACGCGCTACCTCTATGCCAGGGCATCGGCATTTAAAATTCAATTTCATGCTGTGAGGAATTCAAGTAGAAAATATGTTTACTCCAATTCCGTTAGCTATTTTTACTTCCTTGTATACAAAATGTTGTAATCGTCAGAAAGTTCAAATTCGAGATTTTGACGTTTCTTCACGCTTCAGACATCCATAAATCAGAAGGCGGGGCATACTTTAAAATTGTGTCTTCTGTGAATACGATTATTCAAAAACGCTCCGAGCTAGATGTAAGAAATTTGATAAATAAATAAGCATCCAATTTGCAGAGCTCTATTAGACTTTGATCGAAATCCATTTTGTGGAAGTCTGTCTATCCGATTACATGCGGTGTAAACGATAATTACAAATCATAAGGAACTTGATATATGAACGTTGGCGCACTAGTTAAACACCTAAAATATAGATCCGTACCGAATATGGAGCCAAATCTGTCAAAGGATTGGCCTATTTCCTATCTGTATTTTCACATTCATGTAAACACAATAAGTTAAAAGTACAGTTGTTCTCGTGTTCCGCTTTACAACGGAATGAGGATATGGACCCCTGTGCATCCGAGGGTAGAAGTTTGACTTACAGCTTACACATGTCACAAACCCTTTTTACGGGGAGTATTTCATTCATGCATTTTGTTCATTCATCCACAGATCGTAATTTAGATGTGGAACAGAGTACGATCGCCTCTGACCCAATACCCCCCCCCCCCCCCCAGTGGTATTACTCTCGAATGGGAGAACTTTCTGATAACGACAGATTTAACTTGCATCAACCGTTACTTACGTATTAGACCGTCCATGCCAACGGTTTAGTAACTCATTGAAGACGGATTCAAATTTGGCGATAAGCCATCGGCTACAACGAAACCAACAAGATGGTGGACGACAGTTAAGGTTTGAACAACTTTTAAAATAATGGTGTATTTTTTTTGTTGCCATTATTGGAGGTTTAGCAACTCATTGGCGACGCCTTCAAATATGGATATAAATATGGACATTCCTATACGTAAGTGCTCATCAACCACACACACACACGGAGAGCCTTCGGTTGGAGGGTCCAAACTCGCTGCCCAAGGGATACGAATCCAACGCCCCACCAAACCAGGCTATTTCGGACTTTTAAAATACAGTGACTTAAATAAAAGAAATTTGGTATGTGATCTAATGACTGCAACTGTAGTACTATGCCAAATGTTAATTTCAATTGGCTGAGAAAGAAACCCAAATTAAAGATGAGATGTTTTGGTATTTGTATAATAATTGCATGCCAGCGATAAACTAAAAAAACCACTACATTCACGCTAAAGTACGATATTTCTTAGTTATTGTACGCCTGTGCCAAGCGATCAATACATGCACATCAAGTGTCTTTATTATTCTTCGAAGCATACAATTCTCATTATGGCACTAAAAATGAAAGAAATTTCGATACTCGTTACATTTAAGGCATTGTCCAAGATCCACAATCTATGTCTGTCTTGAAGATTGTGAGGTGGGGTAATAGTACCTTTATTAGCGAAAGAAAGTTTAGAGGATACCGTCTTCTCTGTGTTTATAGATTCTTATATATTGCTGAGGTTTACGGTGAATTGTTGTTCTCTCGCTATATTAATAGATCATTCTAGTAGAACTACTAAATTCATGAATTATATCATATCACAGCAATTGGAAACATTAATTTATAACTGCACAATAAGCATAGAGCATTCTAGTGGATAACCAAAACTCGCCAAATGGCGGCATCGATCCAGTTGCTGAATTTATTAGCCATATAAGTTGTACTTTCCGATACGCCTAAAAATAGAAGAAGGGACAGACAGCTATTTATAAGAGTTAGCTATAAATTTAAAGGGAAATAAAAATTGTTGAAATCCAGCGGGTGATTGAAGCTGGGGACTTAATGGTTTTTATAGAGAATGTGCGATGACATGACATAACACAACATAACGCCATCCTGTGCCCCCAGCGCCTATAACGCTAAGTTATCTAACCAGTTGGATGAGCCCAAGATGGAAGGAAGTGGGAAAAAAGAAAAAAAAAAGGGAAAAATTGTTAAAAGAAAGAAAGAGACGATACAGCATTGAGGGATCTCCTGTGAGAATCCCATCGGTGTCAAATCTTACACGAATCTATTCAATTTTTTTGCTGGTGTTATAACTTAATGAGGGGGAGGACGAGAATACTTACTGTGTGATGATATGGTTGCTTTCAGATTTTCCTCATAAATAGCAAAAAAGGGGAAAGTTGCCGATCATTAATGATGTATTTAGACCTCATGGATTTTCGAATTAAATAAAAATAGATTCCTATTAAATTATTGGCCGTGACTAAGAAGCTGGTTCTTTCGGTTTGCCTGCCTTTTTTTTAAATCCCGTAACTGATAAATAATGAAACTTTCTTAAAAATGAAATTTTGAGTATACATATCAGCTAGGCATTCATAATATATTTACGTGTTCTAATAATTTTTTTATTAATTGATGCATTGAAATGTATTTGAATTACTACCCAGAAATCTGCGTACCTAGGTATGTTAATAATGCTCACTCAAAGCATCTGTTCTTCCGAAGGTATATGCTACGATTACTCAGAAGTCATGTTTTAATCACCGTACTTGTTGAGGGTTAAATATTGAGTCTATGTGCTTAAACTTAGCAGTTAGATCTCGAATTGATTCGAAGTTGACTGGGATTCAAGAAAACTTTCGTTTTATCCGGGAATTAGCTTCAATAAAAGAAAAAAAAGATGTTAAAAAGCGAATGAATTTTTAACTAAAAAAATCTCTCAGATTAATTTTTTATATTCAAAGGTTTTGAAAATTCTTTCATCATTAATGAATAAACAAATGGTAATAGCTATAAAGTGATAATAATTAAAACATTTCATTACATTTTGAAATAACACAGTTATTAAATATATAAGTATGTTTCTTACTTTAATAAATAAACAAGGCATAAGCAACAATAAAAGAAATAAAACGCATAGCACCACATTTATAATAAAAACAAGAAACTTTCTTATCGTTGAGTTAATTCAACCCTTTGCACTCCGAAAAATAATTAGATGCAAAATAATTCACTTAATGCAAAGGTTTGTTTATTGCTGTGAAAAATAAATATACATAATTCTTTTTAATCAAATTTCTTTGAAAAATTAATCTACATCTCTTAACCACTATGTATGCGTTTTTAACAATTAAATTTGAAAAATGAATAAATGAAACTTCAAAATGATGCACAGTCTTGAATGGTGAGTCAGAGGCACCATCGGAGTGTGAAGGGTTAATACATTAATAACATTTTTGAATGAATTGATGAAACACGTTGCAAAACAGTAATAGCTTCTTGAAAATTAATACCCTATAAAAAGTTAGTTAATTACGATAGTATTATCGCATAGGATATAGCATGTGAATAATTTTATCAAAAAGTAATTTTTAAAAAAAATCAGTTTTTTCAATTTTGATTTTGGGCTTCGAATTTAGCAAAATAAATTCCTGGTACAGATGATTTTTAAACATTATGCCTGTAAAAGATTTAAGGAATCGGAGGTTAAAATCTGGATTATGATTTTACAGGATTCAAAACATTCGAAATGGTTACGATCTATTGTACTATTGTATCCTATTTTAGTATTACGAATGTGTGGTTTTTAATTTAAATATTAAATTGTTTGTTTTTGTGTAATTATTTTAAGTTTATCCTTCATCATTAAGTAGACACGCCCATCTGGCCGATAATAACAACATTTAAATAATATTAATATCTTTGAAATCTTCTAACAATGCCACGTTTATTATTTACAATTCCCCATAGATATGCAGAATAGAACCAACTATCTTTTTATAGATTTCTGCGTCGTCGTTACAAACTGTCTAAATGCACAGAATTTCTAATGTGAAATCGGGCCAGTGACTGTCTATTGCTCTCCCCCCCATAAAAAACGAATTAGTTTTCGATAATCAATTTTGAAAATAAGCAGAAAAAAAAAGGTTTTTACTTTCTCATGAACGAAAAATAAAATGAGAAAATACCGTAATCTTCAAAAAATTTCAACCTTTAGATTTTGTTGACTTATTATGTTTGTTTAGCCCAGAATACGAAGGCTCAAAATTTCAACAAGGAAGAAAGATGAAATCTTTACACCAAAATTGCAGCCATTTTTTCTTGTTCTAAATTTGAGTAAAGTGCTTCAAAATATATCCCTAGCAGGTGAATACGCAAATCCAATACTATAAGAGCGATAGAAACTGACTTACGATTTTATTCCTAAAATTATAGCCGGTATCCTGGCATAGAGTAGAGGTCTTCCCCATGATCTGGACGTCCCAGATTTGAATCCCGGTCTGAGCATGGTTGTTCTTCTGTATTCTGTCTGTAAGGTGTGTGAATGTACCCCCTTAAAAAGAGGCTGTAGCAAGCGAATGTGATGAGTGAGTAGCAAAAGTCGTACTCTTGACCTTAGTTGGCGCTACTACAAAAAGAGAGAGATATATATATAAGGCTTAAATCACTGACTACCTCAGCGAACTTGACCAAGGCAAGTGCCATAAGAAAAAAAAACACAATTCCTAAAATTATAGATTTGTATCAGATTTTGGATTAAATTTGTTAATCGTTTCATTGTCTATCTGTTTGTCTGTCTATTTGCTTTATATAAAACATGACAAGTCAAAACACTACCATTAGAAGAATAAAATTCAGTATGTTGTTGTTGTGTCAAATGGCACTTGTCATGGACAAGCCCGCTGCTGAGCCCAGCAGCAGATTTAGCCGAATGAAGCGTCTCTTGTATTTGAGTAGCGCCAACTAGGGCCAAGAGTACGACTTTGCTACACACTCACCACAGTCGCTTGCACAACCCCTTTTTACAGAGGTCACACATCTCACAGATAGGACACAGAATAACAACCATGCCCGAACCGGGACTTCCAGAACACGAGGAAGACGCGCTACCTCTGTACCAGCAAGCCGGCAAATTTAGTATGTAGAGTCTACAAACGAAATTGTACATCTGTATCAAATTTTGAAGAGCAGTTTGAACGAAATTAAACACAATCGAGGAGAAAAATATTCTCCCAGATTATCGAATGCCTCCGAAATGTAGCTAAGGTGTACTTCAGAGTTGGTTCCCATTTGCATAA
This sequence comes from Argiope argentata, assembly GCA_026289955.1. Classification (NCBI taxonomy): domain Eukaryota; kingdom Metazoa; phylum Arthropoda; class Arachnida; order Araneae; family Araneidae; genus Argiope; species Argiope argentata. The sequence continues at coordinate 1,181,809 of JAOUZG010022949.1, forward strand.
CCGGCCCCACTTATTGTCTGATAAGATTTTACTCGAATATCTCGTTGGCTGTCAGTGTGTTCGGGTTGGTAACAGACCAGCTCCGCATGCAAATTAGAACCAAAAAAAAGCGACATGAAATTCTCCCAGACTGATCAGAATCACTGCCAGGAACACTTTTTATGTGTGGTTTCAATCACGTCACTGATGCGTCTAATTTTAAACGCATTAAAAATCAATCTCAAAACCTATTCGCTGTCTGGGAATATACCACGCCAAATAAAGCCAAAACATCATTACATCTTTAAACAGAGCATTATTTTCAGAATAGGCGACACCGACCAAATTAGAATTTGTAATGTATGGTGGATGCTCATACAATGCAGATTAGATTAGATTGGTGTTGCTGTGTGTTTGAGCTTCTGACAGATAAACGTTGGCATTAAAATATCACGATCTGACAAGCTTTCTTTTAGGGATTTTTTTCCCCCTGCACCTTTAAGTCGTGAGCGGGGTTTGACAAGTTTGACTGGGAGAACTCATTTGAAACTGAAAGCAGCATTGATGGCTTCTGGCACGTTGAATTACATGCTCTGAAATATGTGACAGATAGCAGACAGTTTAAGAGGAGACGTAGTAAAACTATTCATAACTTTTCAAATGAACGGTGAGAAATTAGTTTGCCTGTCCGACAAACAAATCGCGGTATAATTATTGGTGAGTTGATGGTAATACCTCCAGGAAAGGGTTGATTGTTATGATGGTTGTCATTATGGAGGTAATTTGTGAATAAAAATGGAACATTTTCTTGATTTTCACGTTTCTTGGTACTAGTTTCTAGGAATTGGATGGATGCGAGATTCAGATAATCATGGAAGAAAATAAGATTAATTTATTCATTTACAATTTTTAACATTTCGAAAATCTATCTTTTTATTAGTTCCTTGAATTATTCATATAGAATTTCAAGACGTTTAAAATATATCGAACTATATGCATTTGGCAAACACCTGGTTCGTCTAGGTTATTGATTTTTTTTTAGTCTATAATGAAATCCATTTTTTAATTCACCTTTTATTCAATGTAGATTAGATTAGATTGGCGTTGATGAGATTGTGTTTATGAGGTTCTGATTGATAAACGTTGGCATTAAAAATATCAGGATAAATAAATCACGAAAAATTTAAATTCGTTTGAATTTGTTTACTGTTCACTATAAAGTGCGAAAATTACGAAATAAAAAGGGAAGTGAAAATTCTATTACGAATTTAATGATTAACAAAAGCCCGCGATTGAATGATTTGTGACTACTTACCAATTTTCATCTTTTTAGATCAACAAGTTTTTGTGTTATCGTGTTCACCGTCAGATAGAATTAAAAAAAAATAATAATGTATTTTTTGTCCTCTTAAGAGTTCTGACAGTGGAAGATTCAACAAAATCACGAAGGTTTGTTTTTTCTTTTTTTTTTGACGATTATAATACTTTGTAAACATTATTTTGAATTCTAGTGTAATATTCAAAAGCATTGTATATAAAAATGAATTAAACTTCATTATAAAAATTAAGAGATAAAAATTATCTGGTGGCGATTAAGCCTATTTTTGAGCTAGATTAAACTTTCTGCTATTAAGTGAAACTTGACTTTTTTTTCCCTCTAATTAAATGGACTATTTTAGTGATATGGCGAATTCTTTCCGAATTAGTAATATTTTGCAACTTTATCAATTAAGTAAGCGAAGCTGTAAATATGTTCAATGAAGCAATATTATTGCAATATTTGTTTATATGTGACTGTTGCCAGGCGACAATATGAATAAGAGCGGTTTCTGCGCCACTTATGTTAGTATTAACTTGGTATTTTATTTAAAGTGCCTATCTCTGTGGACTTTACAATATTCAATTACTTTCCGTTTGAAATGTGACTATTGTGCGAAATTATTTTATTTTCCTAAATGACAACATACATATTTATGGCCTCTTCTTTAAACATACATATTTTTATGAAATAGCATATAAAATAAATAATTGTTGATCTGAGGGGGGAGGAGGAGTTGAACTTCTTTTCATTGATGGATTTATTTCAAAATCAAACACAAATTTGCTAGGTTCAATTTCATCGCACAATGCCAAACATGAATTTTTCTTTCTCGATTCCCCATCTAATGTGGTAATCCAAGAATAAAGGCAGGTTAATATTTATCGGGATTTGGCGGTGTTATTGTTGAAGGGTTCTATGATATATGTAAGCGTTATATACAGGGTGATCAAAAAATAACAAGTGCTCGGAGCCCTGTAGAGTGTTATGTACTGGACGAAATATAAAAAGAAATTGGACATCATACACATTAAAATATGCGGTTTCAATTTATCAAGAAAAAAAATTAGGACCAAAAAAACGCCAATAGGGGAAATCCCGGCGCTGTAATTGAAAACTTTATTATGTAATTTGCTTATAAGGGTACTTTGTGATAGAGCATAGAAGATAAAGGAAAAGTTGCGGGAATTTATGCCATTTTGCAAGAATTCGCCCATCGATTGTGTTTAAAATGCGTGAAGCTGCCTTATTAGTCAAGCTGTTTTAGCGAGATGAAAATGCCAGCGCTGCTCTTCCTGAATACTGCCAGTAAAAACAGAGGACCGATGACCATAACTAACTGGCGAAAAATGGTTGAAAGATTTGAAACAACAGGAATCCTTGTTGTGCAGCCAACCCAAAGAACTAAAGTCATCAAACAGAAATAAATTGCAGAAGTTGCATCCGCCATTATGGAGCAGGCGATAGCTAATAATCAGGTTACCAAGGATACAAATTCAACATTATGAGAGTGAAATATCCCGTCTTTAACAATGCAGAAGATATAGCGGATTATACTGAAATTTCATCCATATAAGATACCAACCATTAACTAATGACACTGATCTGAATTTTACCAGTTTCTGGTTGTGAGGCGGTTCTGGTTCATTTGTAAGACGTTGCGCATCAAGAACATGTTCTTCTTGACATTCATATTTAAAAGATCAAATAACGTTCATACCAAACCAATAAATCCCGATGTGCTGCAAGTCACCGTCGGGAATCTGGTGTACCGCATGCAATTATTGCAACCTCAAGGTGTTTGCAAGCCTTGAGACAAATTTCTAAGATGGCTTAATAAACGTTTTTCATTGGTATTTGGTGCGTTGCTATTTACTGTTTCCATTATCAGTTATGTATTCTTTTTCCACATATTATGCGCTTGCAGCGCCAAGATTTTCCATGTATGCGTTTTTGGTGTATGTTTTTCGTTGATAAATTTAAACATTTTATTTCTGACATTTAATTTTATTAAAAAATATAAGCACTTAAATCTCTTCTAATGTCTTTAAAGTCATTTTTTCTCTAAAAATTAAATTTCCTTTCATTCCGATATGTCTTAAAAGTCATTTTTTTCTCTATAAAGTAAATTTCCTTTCATTCCTATACTCTTTTTCACATTACCAATAGAATCTCTTATAATGTCTTATAAGTCAATATTTTTCACT
>JAOUZG010022949.1:1185322-1204773 GCA_026289955.1 Argiope argentata
ACACCAATAGAATCTCTTATAATGTCTTATAAGTCAATATTTTTCACAATATAAGAGTAAATTTCCTTTCATTCCTATAAAAATATATATTCTTTTTCACAATACCAATAGAATCTCTTATAATGTCTTGTAAGTCAATATTTTTCACTATATAAGAGTAAATTTACTCTTGTTCTAATATTCTGTTTCAAAACACTGAAAAAGAAAAAAAGAAAGAGAAAAGAAACAAACTAAGAAACAAAAAGAAAAGTAATTTTTTAGCGACAACCTACTCCAGATCGCACCGCACCAATTGCTCTAATAAAAGCTTTGTCTAAATTATGTTGTATTTCATCCATTTCCAATTATTTCGGGGAGGGGGTGGCTCTTCTAATATGAACTTACCTAAATGGAAAAAGAAAAGAAAAGAAAAGCGTGTGTACTTCCCGATAGGAAAGAACCCACTCAAGGATTCGGTTTGTCGTTAATTTTTCTTTTCTGGTTGTATTTCTCTCGCGTGATTTTAAGACCCTATTTTCATGCCTTGTCACATGTTTTTTGAACGTGATCTGACACCATCAATCACAAAAGGTTGGGGCACGGCGCGGAAGCCCACTGGGTGCCGATGAGTTTACTTGTACGATTTTTTTATAATTATTTTTATATTATTTTATCTCTACTTTAATCGTTATTGCTGAGCATAGAGCACCTTTTCATCCCAGAAATTACATCGAACCGCATTTTAAATCTTTGGATATTACATTTATCCCATTGAATTAATGTTTCTGTGAATGCCAAATTTCATTTTTTTTGAGCTCATTTTTATCAATTCTTATTACCAACCTTTTAAGAAGGTCAGTAGAGAGTCAGTGTTAGATGGAAAACAAATCACTGATGGTAAGCAGGGCCTGATTAAGGCAGGGGTATACAAGGCAGTTGCCCCGGGCCCCCACATAATTTGGGGCCCCCAAATCGAATATAAATATTATTTAATGTTTCCTTCTTTAATGAATCCTCTTCATTACTAAAGTAGTGAATCAGAGGGGGCCCCAAAGAAGTTTTTTTCCCCAGGCCCCAACTAGGCTAAATCGGGCCCTGATAGTAAGTTTCAGTGATTAAGCCCCGATGTAGACAAAAGAATTTTGAATTATATATTGAAATATTTGATACCAGCAGCCTTTAGAGATCATTTGATTTATCAAGAATTTCGGTTTCTCATACATGACTTGATGTTCATGATTTCTCAATAAATAAATGAAATAAGCATTTCATATTGAAGTCAGTTTTTTTAAATAGTCTTATAGAAGCTCTATTTTTATCATGTCTTAACATAATATTGTTTTTGAGATGAGGTTTTTAGCGTCAACAAAAATCCGTAGACGAAAAATTTAAATTTTCTTATCTGCATGTCAAAAAATCAGCTTTTCATAATACATTGCCATTGCAATTACAAAAGCTCTCATTGAATAAAATAAGTTAATGACTGCAGCAAGTAAAACCTAGAAAAATATCATTTTGATCACTTAATTATAAGAAATAAAATAAATAGGAAATGCGATATTTTTTTAAAAACAATCAATGCGAGACAAAGGTTTTTTCGGATTGTTTGCAGTACCAAAGGGACTCATTCGATGAAACGATTAAAATGGATAAAAAATATAATTTAACTCGCACGAGCTTGTGGTGCTTGGCCGTTCAAGAAATGATGCATTGAAATTTGCATAGAGGATTTCATTTTAATCTTTTTTTTATTTTCCCATTGTATATATTCTATGAACTGTCTTAGTGGAGATCATTCCCATGACATATGACGCTATTGAAAATGTAAACATCTGATTCATCCTCTCTCTTAAATATCGTACTATTGTAGTACGATATTTAACTTCATTTGTAACTTCATTTTTACTTCATTGTAACTTCATTTTTAGATATCTCTTAAATTACAGAGATATTAAAAAGAATCCTTCCCCCATCTTTAACATTCAACAATGAAAAAAAACCACGCAATTAAATATTTGATAAAACAAGGAAAATAACTTGATTTTTGAAGACTCTATAATCGGAAATCGGATAAAAAAATTAAAAAAAATATTGCCAATTGCCAAGTTTTTAATTATCCACACAACTATTAAATTGGTATAAACAAAAAGACAATTTTCAAAATTATCAAAAAAATCTTACAAATTATTTCACAATTTATTATTTTGTTATCTTTATTTAAAATGTATTGTTTTAAACTGTGTAAAATTTATTATTGTGCCGTAATATTTTCAAAAGTTTTCGCTGAAAAACTCCAAAATGCAACTTCATTTTTAATTAATTAAAATTGTATTTAAAATTTCAGAAATAAATACTCCGAAATGTACATTTTCAAGCTCCAAGATATAATATGCCAAATTTAGTCGTAAGACATACGACATTATTTTGGCCTGTAGCTTGCCTACACATACACATAAATACGGTCACAGATACACACAAATATTCTCCTTTATTAATAAATATTAGTAGAGATGTACCATATAATCTTTTGAATAGTTTAATATATTTTATAATCTTCAATAATGTGTTTATTTTTTAAATAAATTTATACAAAATCGAGAATCCTTTTGATATTTCCTAGATTACTGAGAATATATTTTTGTACTTTAAGAACAACTGGAGTGACAAGAATTGATAAAAAATATAATTAGAATAGCTTCTTACTTTTTGATTTTTTTAAAAAGTGATTGACAGTGATTTTTAGAATTGGAACTTCAACAACATATGTTTTTTAAATTAATAAATACCTGAAAATTGTGAATTTAAACTATATGAGAATGATGACGATGGTTATAAGACTATTAGATATCCAAATAATATTTTATCTTCATCGAATTAAAACTACTTATGTTATAATTCAATATCAATATGACTCTTTCCAAAAGCTTCAATTGAAAACTTTTGATACAAAGTAACTAGTTAATGCCTGATGACTTCTGCAAACATAAAGACAACAAACCACACCTGGAACGAATCAGTCTGTTCTACCCTCATAATCACTGCTTGTCTTTTTTTTTTATCATCTCCGAAAGCATTCGAGGTAATCTAGCCTCACATACTGTTTAACCCTTCAGATGGGTTGGCTAGGTGTATTAGTACCTATCCAGCACTCAAATGCTGTTTTTAACTTGCCTCAGCCCAAGCAATTTGCTATTCCGTCCTTGCTTCTTTCCCACTTAATAAAAAACGCCAAGATTATCCTTTCCAGCCATGTAACCTCTTTTCTTTACTTTGGAGGCAGATTACCCAAGGTGGAATTCTGCAACATTGTATCCACCGAGTAATAGCAAATTAGATGCTTGGCGACCGTATTGGCACATACAAGGCTGACTTTATTGCCAGCAATCCATCTTCTTGCCGCTGACAAGTTGAGTCGCCATATAATTTTCCTTCAGGAGTAATGCATATGTACTAACATGATCTTTTCTGCTTCTAAAAAGTCATGATTACTTTTTACTTTGTGTTGAAATTTCAATGCCTTCTTTGCGTGAGAGCCCTGGATCGCTGTCTTGTCTGCGACCTCGCCTGACGCGCTGTCTGTCTACCGCTGTTTTGACGGAAGATTCACCTGGAAGGCTGTCATAAATATGCATTCATTCGTAAACTCCCTGGAGACAATGTCTGGGTGTTCAGAAAATTTCACTGAGTAAATCTCATCGGGATAAATTAATGGTGATAATGCTTTTTTAATATGGGATTTCTTATCGAATTTAGGCATTTTTTTCATGTCTATTGGGACTTAAAGCTGATTATTTGAATTGCTATTTTCTTAGTATATAATTATCTAAAGGACGAAAATTGTTCGTAATTATCTTTTAGAAATTTGTTTATAGTAATTTTTCTTCTAAAAGTTTCATTCAACTTAAGAATTAATTCTTAGAATGGGTTGACTGTATGCAATGATATAGTGACTACCTGCAAATCATAGAAAAAATTTTCACGAATGCCGCTGAGATTTGTTGTTGATTCAACAAAAGATGATAGCTTTGTTATATATTTTATTACAGAATTAATCACAGGAAAATTTCACTATAAACATATTGTGCATTCCTGAAACAGTAATATATTTTGAAATGCGTGATTACCTGAAAAGCAAAAACTAAATTTCCCGTTAATTTCGATAGAATTAGTTATGGATTCTTAGAATGATGATAGTTTCTTTTCTACGATTCATGATTACTTAACTGTCATGAAAAAAATAATTCCAAAAGTTTCGTAGAAACTATTATTAATGCATAGAATTATTTAAATTTTTTTAAATATCAAAACCAGCTAGAATTTTTGCACAAGTTTCACTGGAACACATCGCAGATTCTTTGAATTGTCTAGTTTTTAAAATCTGAAAATGAAATGTTGAAATTAAGAAATTAGACATGATATATATACATTACATGGATTTCTGTGAATAGGAAGAAAAAATAAATAATTTAACATTAAATATATTGAATTGATATCAATTTTTATTTTTAAAAATCATGTTTACGTGTTTAAGAATTCATTTCTTCCTTCTTTACGTGTTCTTTTTCATTCGTCCTTCTGGGAAAGGAAAGTATGTTGCTGTATGCCCCCACTGGCCAGCAGTGCTAGGCCAGGTTCATGACTGGATGGGGAACGGCTGTATCCTGTGCTAGTCACAAGGACCAGATCACCTAGAAATGGGTAGAGGACCGACTTAGCTCTGTCACACACATTCGCTTGCACAGCCCCTTTTTACAAGGGGGCACATTCACACATCTCAAGAGGGAAGTATAGATTACGGTGTTATGAATATTAGTGAAAATAATATTTTAATTTCTGGGGAGGGAGGAGGGTATCTACTTTGTACGAAAAATAAAGTTTAAAAGCTCTATCTTGTGTAGGAAACAAATGTTGCATAAAATGAACGCGTTCATCCAGTATTCTGTATATTTCTCTCCAATGAGCTTTGCTTTTTGGGTTAAGATTAAGCTAGAAGAAAACAATGACACAGTTGCCCATACCATTTTCATGCCTGGTAGTTAGTGTCCTCCAAAACATGCAGGTATTCCAAAGTCCTCCCGTCCTTTTGTGGGGAAAAGTGTGAAAAAGTCTTCGTCTTGCCATATTACTGTCCTTCATCTATCAATCATTTTATCAAGTTTTGTGATTATGGCTCCATTGTAAATGGTGTTTCGTATTAACATCTGTGACAAGTGGCTTGCTGCTCTGCTATAAATGCTCTGTTTATAAATGTTCCTCCTAACTATAATCACTGACACTACAGAATCCATATGCTGATTAAGCTCTGCGGTCTCTTTTGCTGTAGTTGTTCGCTTTTTAGACATTACAATCTGCTTTAATACCTGTTGTTTCCATTCTTTAAGTTTCTTCTTCCGCCCACTATTTTGGTTTGCTGAATTTGTCTTTCACTGTGTGGATATTATTTTCTTCTCAGAACATGGCCCTTTCCCTGCCTACCTTAAAAGGTTCAACCAGTGACCAGTGCAGTTGTGGTGGGATTGGCACGGCACTTCATTATGTCACGGATAGTATTCTCACAATCTCTTGGCATATGATGAAACCATCACTAAGCCATGAACTGGAATGGCTGAGAAGAGTCCCAGTATCCGTTTATCCAGGCAAAAAATCCATAGCATAATTAAATTTATAATTGGAAATAGAAATCTGTTCTCACCTTCCTAGTCCACAACAAGTCTCATACTCACTATGACTGAGGGTAAAAACAAGCAGTTTCCTATTATACACTTTAATCAAATAGAGTTTCCCTTCGTTCAAACTAGACAAATTATTTTCTATATCCTTTTAATGCCTGCAACGTCACCTAGTGTGTCATAAAAAAATTAAAAGAACACAGAATGTATGCACATCATAACACATGTTATATTTCAGCCTATAATGGTGACAAACCATTTTTTATAGAAGAAAATCTCTGTAAACGGCTTTTCTCGTTATCATATCTCATATGCTTGTAAATTCTGTAAATAGTTAAAGCCTTACCTTAAAAGAAAAATATAATACCTTAATACCTTAAAGAAAAATATAAAAATCCTTGACTATATTTGTGTTTTTATCATAAAACTGGAAAATGGAAAATCTAGATTTATAACATTTTAATATTTATGACTATATTTATGTCCAAAAAATTCATTAATATTTTTAATGGAATTCTGAATCAATTTAAAATTATAATAAAATAATTATCATGTTTTCGATAGCTATCGTTTCGAAAATACATATTTTTCAAAGCATTAAACAACTCAGTTGGAATGTAAATATTCAAGAAATGTCAGAATATTCATTCTTTTATTAATAATTATAAAGCGGTCATGTTTCCAATAGAAAAACTATAAACATCAGCAATAGTATATTAGAAAATATTAAGACATTTTTTTAAAAAAAGTTGGAAACCCTGTGATTGGTAACATGAATTTTCCTCTACCTCATTCCCTCTGGTTGGAAAATTATTTATTGAACGAGTCGCCGAAGAAATGAAAAACACAATGAATGTCCAAAACTCACGAAACAAATCGAAGATAATTCATTTATGGATTCCATATTCCATGAGTTAGAGAGGGAATCATGAAAGAAAAAAATGGGATAAAAAATATCCGCTTCTAGAAATTTTTCGTACAAAAATCTAAAGAAAATGATAATATTCTTACTTTCTGAAATATGAAACACTCTTAAAGGAAATATTATAATTCGTAATTTTTAAGCGTCCTAGAGTCCTTTAATTCAAAAGAAACCTGAGATTATGTCTATTTATGAATATGATAACTCAAAAACTTAGGTTGATACATATGGTTTCATATCTTATACTATAATACGAGGAATGGTTGTCAAGTCGAAAATCGCCCCAGAATTAATAAACTCCGGTAAACTTGGGGGTCTGGGGTTTTTGGCCACGAGGAATCGATTGGCGCCGGTTTTGAAGCGCTACGGTTGAGCAGTTCGGAGTTACAGATAGGATATTTTCAAACTTTATTAGTTCGCCATAATGGCTACTTAAATTTTCAAGTGGTAACGTGCTGCCATCTATAGCCAATATGCCATCTATATCAATATTCATATATATATATATATATATATATATATTCATTTCATGCAGACACGTGATGAAAATTGCATTTTTATATGTTTAATGCGCAATAATAATTTATTTTTTTAAATTTGAGTTTTTGTCAATCTGATGGCAACATATTAATAAGATAATTTTTCCCTTTTACTCGTAACGCATGCTTAGAGCTTAAGTTTTAATTTTATCTTATACTATAATACGAGGAATGGTTGCCAAGTCGAAAATCGCCCCACATTTCCGACATTTCAACATTCATCAGAAAAAAATAAGGATAACTTTGATATTTTTACTAAATACGGCATGTATTGTTTTGATAAATCACAATTGAAAATTTAAATATTCGAGTTAGCTTCGATACCTGCTTTCTCCGAGCGGAGCTCGGTCACCCGCTGGTACATTATAATATATGGTTTTTATAATAAAATCATTTCTCTTATACAAGATGACCATAAAATAACTTCCTCGGTTTGATGGCATCTACAGCTAAAACAAATGACCGAAATGAAATCACATTTTATATACAGATTATGAAAGGCATGTCAAAATAAATTCTGCTGAAGAAAAAAATTAGTACCAAAAGTTGCTAATAGGGGAAATACTGGCGCTCCTGGAGCACAATTAGGAATGAGTTCATTAAACTCAAGGGAGATAATCTTTTATTCATCAATATTAAAGCCCCATGAATGTCATGCAACATTTTCAATATTCTGACCTTCCGTGTCACAACATATTGCATATGGTGTATGACATTCTCCTCTGCTTGGTGCCAACTGCCATTTTCGATATTCATAACAGACCGTCTTGCGATCTATTTCAGGGCATGCAGTTTGGCTTAAGAGTGCCTTACACTATCTAGTGTAGAACAATACATCATGATATATAGTTTTAATAATAAAATTATTTCTCTTATACATGATGGCCATAAAATAACTTCATCCGTTTGATGACATCTACAGCTAAAACAAATGACCGAAATGAAATAACATTTTATATACAGATTGTGGTAGACATGGGAAAATAAATTCTGCTGAAGAAAAACAAAATTAGTACCGAAAGTTACTAATACGGTAAATACTGGTTGCTTTAGGAGCACAATTAGGAATGAATTCATGAAACTCACAGGAAATAATCTTTTATTCATCAATATTAAGATCCTCTGGATGCCATGCAGCATTTTCAATATTCTGACCTTCCATGTGTACAACATATTGCATACGGTGTATGACATTCTCCTCTGCTACGTGCAAATTATCAGTTCCGATATGCATAAAAGACCGTCTTGCGATCTATTTCAGGGCATGCAGTTTGGCTTAAGAGTGCCTTACACTGTCTAGTGTAGAACAATTGTATTCATAAAGTATGCTGGTGTGAGGTAGGCCCCATATTAAGCACCCAGCACAAGTCAATCATAAACTGCCCAGAACACTTCAGCAGTCATTAACGAATTGCTAACCGATCGTTTGCTCTTTCCTCTTTACAAAGGAATGCATGACGCTGCTGTCACACATACACTAGGAATTTTACATAAACCATCTCGATATGCAAATTTCTTCATTTGTATGTGACAGCAAAGCCGATATGTATCCTATCGGCAACTTTCAGTACTATTTTTTCTATGGAATTCATTTTTTCATTGCTTTTATAGTCTGTATATGAAATGTGGTTTCGTTTAGTGCGTTCGTTTTAGCTGCATAGGCTTCCAAACAGGGAAAATTATTTTTATGGCCACCCTGTAGATTTCTATGGATGTTTGGACAAAGTCCTCCTACGAGAAATGTATCCGCCTCTCTGTCCGCGGTTGTGTAATCACAATTGTTAGAAGTACAATTACCTAGAAAAAAGAAAATTTTAATGAAAATAGCTTACTTTATTTGCTAATATTAGAGAATCTTTGTAATTATAGATATGAATCACTTCTGGGTGAAATATGTCGAAGAGTAGTTCATCTGTTGATTTCAATTGACCTATGTGTGAACGCGAGAACTCAGAAACGCTAAGACTTAGATAAATGGAATTTGATTTGTGATTTTGTCACTAAGATTGTAGAAGGCCAATACTAGAAATGGAAGGTCGAAAGGAATTCACATCTGCTAGTTAGAAAAATGCATTTTTATTAATGATATATCCTAGAAACTTTACAAATATAACGAATTAAATATGAAGTTTGATCTTTACACAGAAATCATTGATTATTATCAAAATTTAAATGATATCTGTTGTAGGAAAGACTGTTGTTCTGTTTATGTAAATAAAATAACAAAAAAACCCTTTCTGGATGAAACTTAACTTACGATTTTATCACTGAAACTGTATAGTTTTTATACCACATCCGTTTACTGAAAGACGAATATGTTAGTTTGGACTTCATGTGTATGTGAGTTTTACTCGCATCTTAAGAACCTGTTCCTAAAGAACTTGTGTTTGTAGTTTAACTTCGGTGTGTGATCTTAGTTCCACAGCTGTAACTTGTATAAAATTTTGGTTCTAGTCAGAGAAAGAATCTTAAAATATACATTGAGATGACAAAACTCATTGGTTATCAATTAATAACGTGTTGGATTTCTTTTGCTTGACAAAGTACAGTAACTCGACATGGCATGGACTCAACAGGTAGTTGGGAATCTCCTGCAGAAATATTGAGTCACGCTGCTTGTAAAAGCTTTATTCTTGTTGCCCATTGATCAGCTGTGCTAGACCAGGTCCATGACTGGATTGGGAAAGATTGCACCCTCTGTTAGTCACAAGGACAACAGCACCTAGAAATAGGTAGAGGTCCGACTTAGCTCTATCACACACATTCGCTTGCACAGCCCCTTTTTACAGGGGGGCACATTCACACATCTCATAGAAGAACAACCATGCCCTAACCGGGACTCGACCCCGGGACTCCCAGAACACGAGGAAGACGCACTACCTCTGTGCCAGAGAGCCGGCCTTTTTGGTGTTTATATTAGAATAACAATCCTTCGAATTGATCAACCAGTGACCGTAACTTACAACTATCCCATTGAGACCACCTATAAAAAACTTATTATGGTCTGTCATTTACCTGATCTTCACCAATTGAATGTATTGTGAGCCTCCAGGTTATATTTCATTTTTTTGTTCCTTGTGATGTCTACTAGGGAACATTTAAATAAATCATATAATTGACTAGAAACCATGTACATTACAATGGAGCTTTCTTCACTTATCAAAAGATATGAAAATTTAATGTTTTGTTATTCAAGATGCATGTTAGACTGTTAGGTATAAAACTCTTGTTAACGCTTATATTGGAATAACAATTCTGCTTATATTGGAATAACAATCCTTTGAGTAAGTCTACGGATCAACTAGTGACCCTAACTTTCAACTATTCCGACAAGACCAACTATCAAAAGCTTATTATGGTTAGTGATGTATGGGATTTTCACCGACCAAGCAGTGTGTAATTCCAGGTTCCATTTCATTATTTTTTTTGTTCCTTTTATGTTTATTTTTAGCCCTTTAAAAAAATAAATCAGTTAACTAGACATCAGATCTCTTGAAGTCACTTACCAAAAGGTCGTCGTAATTAAAATTTTTGATATTCAAGATGCAGGTTAGATTCTTAGGTATAAAACTCTTGTTAACGCTTAGATTGGAATAACAATCCTGCTTATATTAGAATAATAATCCTTTGAATAAGTCTACGGATCTACTAGTGACCCTAACTTTCAACTATTCCTTTAAGATCTATGCGATTTTTACCGACCAAATATTGTGTAATTCCAGTTTCCATTTCATTATTTTTTGGTTCCTTTTATGTTTACTTTGAGCCTTTTAAATAAATAATAGAGTTAACTAGACAACAGACCTCTTAAAGTCACCAAAAGGTCGTCGTAATTAAAATTTTTGATATTCAAGATGCAGGTTAGATTCTTAGGTATAAAACTCTTGTTAACGCTTAGATTGGAATAACAATCATGCTTATATTAGAATAATAATCCTTTGAATAAGTCTACGGATCTACTAGTGACCCTAACTTTCAACTATTCCGTTAAGATATATGCGATTTTCACCGACCAAATATTGTGTAATTCCAGGTTCCATTTCATTATTTTTTGGTTCCTTTTATGCTTACTTTGAGTCCTTTAAATAAGTAAAAGAATTAACTAGACCTCTTGAAATAACTTACCAAAAGGTCATTGTAATTAAGTTTTTTGATTTCCGGTTGGGATTAAGGCTGGTATACATAAAAAGAAATATCTACACATTTATAATGATATTAAAAAATAATATTTTAATTAGTCAACATATTAATTGCACTTTACAATCATCCCTATGGAAACGCCAATCAAATTATCATTATCATTGGAATTTAAAAATGATCAACTGTATTTTTGACTGTTTCTCATAAAAATCTTCTTCTTCATATTCATAATGGAATTTTCCATTTAAATAAAAAAATGTCAAAAGAAAATTTTTAATACTTGAAAACCAATTTAACCTGAAGAAAGTGGGGAAAATAAACAACAAAAATCCCAACAACTTTAACAATAAAATCAGAGCTTTTTGAATCTACTTCCACGGAAACGAAATCCGCAGAATTACATCCAGTTTTATTTGATGAAGCTGAATTATAATTTCAAGCGTTAATCTCTGGGGCAATTTGCCATGCCGTTGAAAGCTTGAGCTAGATGATGTTGGGGCCTATCAAAACATGCTATTAACTCTTTGCAGGCTGAGTACCATTTACTAGATATGGCGATTAATATTTTTTTTTCTCTCGCTGCGAGGCCGTTTTGTGTAATTATTTTTTGGAAATGTTGCGGATGGGTCATCGACGTCATGGCAGGAGTACGGCAACGTTTAACGAATTCATAATCTACCTGATTTTTGAGCTAATGTTCTTCCAAGTGGATGTTAGGTTGCCCACTCCATGGAATTTCGAACCCATCTACAGGCCTAATGTGGGGATTTTTTTCCCCCTTCGGGCAGTTTATGGATGTTTGAGGTCTTTATTAATTGCCGGGATTTGTTTTATCTCATGCTGTCTAAAAACGCCTATTCCATCGTTTTTATCGCCGGTTTTTCTTTTATCTGTTGCGTCTGTAGCTCTTCAACGCGTTTTATTATTTTCAAGAGAAGTTGTAAAAATTTATGTACTGTTAATTATTATGTGTTTATATTTTTGGCATGTACAAATAAGGTACGGAAAATGATTTTTAGTTTTAATCTTCGACCCAAAATAGGAATTGTTCAAAATTTCTCTCTCTCTCTCTCTCTCTCTCTCTCTGTGTGTGTGTGTGTGTGTGTGTGTGTGTGTGTGTGTGTGTGTGTGTGTGTGTGTGTGTGTGTGTGTGAAATTTTTGGTGGATTAAATTTGATGTTAATACAGTTTTTTCACATATTAATTTTTTATCATTTAATAAAAAACTAACTTTTTTTTCCCAAAAATCTTTTCTCGACCGCCAAATAAGTAACGAAGTTCAGTTCGTTTTTTTTACCACATTAATGACGTTAGGGTTAATATGTTTTCGGCCAATTATTTTAAACGATTCTGGTTATTTTCATAATGTTTGGTGCATTTAAAATTAAACATTGTTAATTAATTGATTTTTTGCGATTCATTTTGAAGTACTTTTGAATTAAAATAATACAGAAAAAAAGAAAATTAGAAATTTCTAATGTATATCGCGTTACCTCAACTGGTGTAGAAAATTTATGGATTTTGCGTTGCCACAATTGACTTTGAATCCTTGCTTATTGTTAAAAATTCAATGCTAGGATAATTTTTTGATTAATTATTTGTGGTAATTGCAATTGTTTGTTCGGGGTAACCTGGTTGGTAGGACGTTGGATTCGCATCCCTTCATGAAGTCATGAAGTATTTCTCAGTGTAGTTTTAAAAATTGATTTTAAAACATGGATTTGGTAATGAATTTTTTTTGACATTTTTATTTATACTTCTATTATAAATGTGAAATTTTGAATAGATGGATGATGTTAGTCAGTTACAGCAGAACAACAGAACGAAATTGGAGTAAATGTAGAGTAGATATAGATAATAGTCTAGAGTAGGACATGGGCAAATTATTTATTCTGGCTAATTGAGTGGTTAAATTTTAATCAATTAAAGACCAGCTTTTCCCCCCAAATCTTCGTTTCCCCACCTCCAAATTAGTAAGAATTCAGTTCGGTTTTTCCCCCTATTACCCATTATACATTAATGACGTTAACCTTAACATGTAATCAACCGATTATTTTAAACGATTCTGTTTATTTTTTTTAATGTTTGATACGTTTAAAATTAACCATTGTTAATTAATCAATTTTCGATTTCATTTTGAAGTACTTTCGAATTAAAATAAATTAGTATAAAAGAAATTAAAAAATTTCTCATCTGTACTGCGTTACTCCAACTGGAGTAGAAAATTCGCGCATTTGCGTTGCCCCAATTGCAGAAGATCTATGATTCTTACGCATACGCTTCAAAATCCCTACATGTACAAAGTCGTGGGTAAAAACTAGTCTATAGTTATTCATTTATGTCATTTAAAAGTCCCTCGCATGCATTAATAGCATCGAATAATTGTTGTTGTTTTTTTGTTTTTTTAGACAAGTTTTTCTCAACCAACTGAAACAAAAATTTGATCCAAAACTGCGCCTGTAGTCCCAATATCACATTCCAAATTGGGTATATTGATATCACTATGTTTATGAATTGCTATTAATTATATTTCTTAGATAACGGACAGACAGATTGTCTAGGTTCTACGTTCAATTTGGTTCAAAATTTTGACTACACTTTATAGATGCTAAAGCTGTGTGCCGGCGTCCTGGCATAGGGATAGCGAGGCTTCCTCGTGATCTGGGCGTCCCGGATTCGAGTCCCGGTTCGGGCAGGGCTGTTCTGTGAGATGTGTGAATGTTCTCCCCTGTGAAAAGGGGTTGTGCAAGCGAAAGTGATGAGTGAGTAGCAAAAGCCGTACTCTTGACCCTAGATGGCGCTGCTGCAAAACAAGAGACGCTGATTAGGCTTAAATCGCTGACTACCTCAGCGAGCTTGTCCAGGAAAAGAAACAGGGCATGAGAAACAACAACAACTTATTGCAATGATTCTCATGACAAGAAAACTTCTTTAGTTCTTCACCCATCATGGTCCCTAGAACCCTAAATCACCGTTATTTTAAAAGTGTATAGTATATGCATATAACGCTTTATCTACAGTATCTCGTGAACAAGATAATTAAAGTAATTTTGTTTGGATTTTAGCTGGCTACGAATATGTCGTTAGAAGTGCAATAATTTCGAACCATTTCCTAACTGGCCCATCGTGCTCAAAGAGGTTGAAAATAGTGGAGGATTGTAATTTTCTTTTCGCTATAACTTTCTTAACATTGAAGATGGATCAATAAATCCAATTATCCAAATTGGCACCTCTTTAAGACGATCAACTTTTGTATTTCAAATTCTTCGATAGCTGCAATACCTTGGAAGTTAATGGCTAAAAGTGGTTTCCACGCCTTTATTTTGATTGTCACTAACACCAACAATTTATGTCGCCAGATAGTGACTCAGATGTAAAGAAAATCTACATTTCCCTTCCAACTTGCCGAGAGGATTTTTTCCCCCTTTTTATAATTTGAATTCGTGTACTAATTGATTCTCGTTATATCTAAACTATGCTTTTCAAGATACGTTACTGACGACGTGAGCATTTATATCCCGATTAATTATTCGATTTTTATCTGAGATTTTTTAATTGGAGCCGAGTTCCAAATGCGCAGAGGATGGAAATCGTCTTCCGATTCCAAAAATATAGCTCCGGGTCGCGATGTATGGGAATGATGGGTCGTAATGAATTATGGATTTAATTTGCTTCTCCTTAATGTATAAATTTGCAATTAAGCGGGGAAGGCAGGTACGTGTTATCGGGCACTCGGAATTTAAACTGGTTCTCGAGGGTGCAAAAGCCTCATTTTTTAAGGTTGTGACGCCATTCCCACGTCTCTTACCCCCAGATTCTATCCAGCCCCAGAAGAGTTTACGAGTTTTGATCGTTTTTTTCATCGTTGTTATTTTCATACTATTTATGAGTGAGATCTTTTAGAAAACTTATTCCCTATTAAAAATTATTCTCTATTCAAAAATTATAAAAGGGTTTTTCTTGGGGTCCCAAGCTCGTGACGTCCGAACGTGATAATATATTTTTCTAAAATGTTATTTGTTTCTTTTTTATACCCTTCTGCGTCATTTTTGCTCGAGTTATCTCGAAATAATATGTATATTATTTATGCTGAAAATTTTATGAGCACTTGAAATTCTAAACCAAATTTTATTATAAATTCTTAATAATTTATCCTAAATTTATTTTAAAGCTTATTTGTAATTATATAGAAGTGATAGCAAAAACACACAAAAATGTGGTTATAAATATACATTTATTTTTTATGAGTGAGATCTTTTAGAAATCCCTATTAAAAATTATTCTCTATGTAAATATTATAAAAGGGTTTTCCTGAGCCCCAAGCTTGTGACGTCATAACATGATAATATATTTTTCTAAAATGTTATTTGTTCCTTTTTTTATACCCTTCTGCGTCATTTATGCGCGAATAATCTCGAAAAAATGTATACTTTATTAAAATATATGCTGAAAATTTTTATAAGCAATTGGAATTCTAAACCAAATCTTATTATAAATGCTTAATAATTTATCCTATATTTATTTTAAAGCTTATTTTTAATTATATAGAAGTGATAGTGAACACACACAAAAATGTTTTTATAAATATACATTAATTGAGTGAGATCTTTTAGAAATCCCTATTAAAACTTGTTCTCTATTCAAAAATTATAAAAGGGTTTTTCTTGGCCCCCAATCTCATGACGTCCTAACAGGTTAATATCTATTTCTAAAATGTTATTTGTTTATTTTTTATAACCTTACGCGTCATTTATGCGCGAATTATCTCAAAAAATGTATATTTTATTAAAATTTATGCTGAAAATTTTATAAGCACTTGAAATTCTAAACCAAATCTTATTATAAAGGCTTAATAGTTTATCCTATATTTATTTTAAAGCTTATTTTTAATTATATAAAAGTGATAGAGGACGCAAACAAAAATGTGGTTATAAATATACATTAATTATTTATGAGTGATATCTTTTAGAAATCCTTATTAAAAATTATTCTCTATATAAATATTATAAAAGGGTTTTCTTGGGGCCCAAGGTCGTGACGTCCTAACGTGATCATATATATTTTCTAAAATATTATTTGCTGCATTTTTATACCCTTCTGCGTCATTTATGCTCAAGTTATCTCGGAAAAATGCATGTTTTATTGAAATATATGCTGAAAATGTTTATAAGCACTTGAAATTCTAAACCAAATCTTATTATAAAGGCTTAATAATTTATCCTATATTTATTTTAAAGCTTACTTTTAATTATATAGAAATGATAGCGAACACACACAAAAATGTGGTTATAAATATGCATTAACTAAAATATTTTTACATTGCATATTTAGGCTACGTAGGTATATATAAGACTTTAATAAAAATATTAATTCTTTAATTAAAATATGCACATGGTTTATAAATACCTTAATTGATGTAGAGATAAATATTATATATATAATGTTATTGTAATTTTTTAATTAGAGGGGGAAATATGTATTAAAATAAAAATCGTATCCCTGAAACACTCCTTTTAATTTTTATATATAATGGCTTTTTTTTTGTAGCGATATACTCCGATGTTAATAAGAAAACTTATTAAAAATTTTATTATTTTTTAAAAATTTTGATTATTAATTTTTTATTTGAATTTTTTATCTACATTTATCTAAAATTAAAGTGATAACGTGAACACGCAAAAAATAAAATAAAATAAATAAATTTAATATTTTCACAGCGCACGTAATCATAACTACATACTTTTATAAATACGGGTTTAAACTTTAGGTTAACTGTCAATAGTTGATAATTTCAGTGAATTTTGATTTGAATTTTTTGTCTATATCTTTTTAAAACTTATTTTTAATTAAAGTATTAACAGAAAAATGTATAAAGATCTGTGATCAATTCTCTTCAAAATATACTACGAAGCATATCATATCATATAATTGTTATCAAAGTAAATGAAAAAAGTAAGAAAAAATCATCTTGATGGTTACAATTTATTTACAACATAGATTTACACGGTTACAGTTAATTTAAATTAAAAACAAAATTTATGGCAATCAGTATTATTTTAACTTTTTTAAATGTGTGTTTTACAAGACCTTTAAACTAATTTGCGAATCAGTCTTTATATTAATATTAATAGAAAAGTGTTAAATACATTTAAAAATGTTTTTCAGAATTTAAATAATGGCCGTGGTGGTAAGGTCTCGGCTTTCGAACCGTAGGCTTCCAGGTTCGACACCCGATTCCACCAAAGAAACATCGTGTAAAAGGTTGTTAAATCCGCCAAACGTGCTCCTGTTGGTGTGGTGTGAATAGGGGGGCAGTTCAGGTGTCGCCCTCGCCATCTGACCGCGATTTAAAATTACGAGGTTCGCCTAAAATATCCTTATTGTTGCTTTACAACGGGGCTTTAATATACCTAAACTAAATCCAGAGGTTAAATCTTGAAATCTTAATATTTTAGAAATGTAAAAAATTTTGTTAAAGGATGTTTAAATTTACTAAAGCTGAATGCATTAATATCTCTGATACATTAATTAAATGTATTTCAAAGATAAATTATTTTGTATTTATTGGGGGTTATCACGTGACTAAAAGTCATTCTATGTGACTTTTTAGTCACGTGAGTATTAATGACCATATCATGTCAATATATGTAAATAAATGTTGTAATTAAATAAGAGGCTAACAGGATTTTTTTCTAGTGCGACAGCAAATAAGGTCTTCATTTCGAAATTGCAACCATTTATCAATATTTTTGAGTTTCTAGAGCTTATTTTTGAGAAAGTGGAAAATTAAAATTTAAATTCTTTGCCGGCACATTTTTGTTGACGCGAAAAACAACATCACATTCAACCCTCATTGAAGCAACACGTGCTCGTGCAAGTTAAACTATATTTTTATTCATTTTATTAAATTAATCACTTTAGTATTGCAAACGATCCAAAAAAACTTTGCCTCGCATTGATTGTTTAAAAAATATCACATTTCCTATTTATTTCATTTCATATGCTCAAAATGATATTTTTCTGGATTTTATTTGCTGTAGTCATTAACTTATTTTTTTTAAATCAGAGCTTTTGTAAAGGCAATGGCAGCGCGTTGTTAAGAGCTGATTTTTTAAGATGCTCGTGCAGATAATAAAATTTTTATTTTTCGCCTACGGATTTTTGTTGACGCCACAAACCTCATTCCGAAAACAACGCACAATGTTCTGGCACGATAAAAACACTATGCTTGTTATGCGTCTATTTACCACCACTTTAAAAAAGATTTTAAAAGATATTCCTTATTTTCGGCACAATTTTTGTTTTTAACATAGTTACCTACCTTGAACATTTAATAGATAATAATCTACCTTGAACATTTAATAGAAGAATTTTAAAATTTTATAAATTTTAAATTTAAAAAAAAAACCTGAGAGGAAAAAGTCCCTCCCGAATTTCTTCGCTCTACTTCCCGGCGTTGTCCGAGGTCAAAGAACCGTCGAACCCCGGACAACGAACCTAAAGGGTGACGATCGGGCAACAATAAACTTTTTCGAACGAGCCTCTCTTCACCATATGGAAAGGGTTGTGTACAGATGACGTCACAGCAGATGCAGCGGATCCATCCCTTTTTGTTTAACCCCGTAACCCCTCCTGAACTCTCTCTCTGTTTCGGGTTCAAAAACTCTTTCAAAAGGGAAAAGGCGCTTCTCTGTCAGCGTTTCTTGCTAGATGTGGAACCGGAAATTTGTCATCCGGGAAATTCGACAAATACCGCCGGTTCTGGATCTTGAAAGGATTGAGGGTTGTTCTCACGTGTCTTGGTCGGAATCGCAACCCGTTCGTTTGAGTCCCGTTTTGGACCTATTTCGGAAATGAAATAGCCCGTTCGAAAATATTAAATTTTGTGTATCTTAAGCCTAAAATTTAAATTTTCAATCCACTTTTTTCCTATCATTTTTGTTTCGTTAAATTTCTTTTCTCTACTCTAAGATCTGTTCATTTTGTTTCGATATTATTATTTAACTATAAAAATTAATCCTAATGAGTTTTTTTGTTAGAATTAGTTTTGTTTTATTTGTACGTAGAAAACGCACAAATAAAATTGTTTGTTAGAATTAGTTTTGTTTTATTTGTACGTAGAAAGCGTTAACGAACGTGGCACAGAAATCGAACTTCTTTCTAATTTTGGAGTTTCGAAAGTTTTTTTTTTTTTTTTTTTTT
>JAOUZG010022949.1:1214601-1243663 GCA_026289955.1 Argiope argentata
TTTCTAGTTTAATAATTAACAAGATTTGGATCTTTTCGCCTCAAATTGATTTAGAAGAAATATTATGACGTATCTGGAATTTCTCTAGTTGAATAATTGACAAGATCTAGATCTTTTCGCCTCAAATTAATTTAGAAGAAATATTATGACGTATCCGGAATTTTTCTAGTTCAAATTTCGAACTAAGACAAAATTGTACAATTTAAAAAAAGAATCTGTTGACTAATATTGTAAAAGAATATGTAAAAGAGGAAAAAAAGAAAGAAAGAATGTGCATCTCAAACAATTCCGGTGAAGCCTTCTTCTTTTGCACTAAGTCTTACCCCAGTGTAGTATAAAATCGTCCAAAGGATATAGATGCGGGATCATGAAACAATATATACCGTTAAAAAGGAAAACAAAACCTGTCATTGTGATGAATCAGGACACGCCAATTCATTTATGGAGTCCCTTCTGAACCTTCCAAGTGAGAGTAACAAAGCTTCATAGCACCACGTATGATAGCGTTATATTACTGCGTCATATTCACTAGTCATATGACTTTGACGTCACATGACATAGATCCATTTGGACCGTTTCTTTATAACATTACATTTTAAAGACATTAAACTGACACTCTTTTATGAAGTATTTTCCAAAACTAAGCTTC
Source organism: Argiope argentata (assembly GCA_026289955.1). Lineage (NCBI taxonomy): Eukaryota > Metazoa > Arthropoda > Arachnida > Araneae > Araneidae > Argiope > Argiope argentata. Next base: position 1,215,251 of record JAOUZG010022949.1, read on the forward strand.
TTTTTTAAAACTTATTTGAATATATACATGTAAAAAAAAAGTAAAGAATCTTTTTCACGCTGATGTTCCTCTATTTGTTTGAAGCCAATCTTCCATTAAATGAAGAACGTGAAAAAAGTGTTAACAAGTTAAAAAAAAAATATGCTTAAAAAAATCGAAGAAAAAGAACAGGAAACATGTTAATACTTTGACGGGGAGAAAAAAAATGAATGTGATTTTTCAAGCCCGAGTCGCTTTTTTGTTCTTAACCCTTTTAAAATCTTGCAGATATTTCGATATCCCGTCCATTTGCTTTGATCCCATGTTTCTTTACAACACTCGTACATTGTATAAAATAGTTCTTCTTTATTTGCTCGTTCTTTTGTTGCTGTAATAATGATTGGCAAGTATAATGTAAGGCGTTGCGGGTGCTTTCAAAAGATGCAGAACCGTCTGGGGGAAGTTCACTCTTTTGTAACCGTAACGGTTCATAATACTTCAATACTGCTTTATCCCACGTGGACGTGACTTAGTTTTTGATTAAATTGCATTTTTCTTTATATATATTTCGGCTCTGTTTCAAAATAATACTAAAGAAGAATGTTGTTAACCAGTTCACTTCTCCAGCTGCTGATTTTTCTCTTTTCTTTTCTTTTTTTTTTTCTTTCAAAAAAGAAAATCATGGATTAAATTAATGATTAGTAATTTATGTCATTGAAAAAAGTGAGATCTGATTTAAGAAAAAAAAAATTGGTTTCATAAGAGTTTCTAAAAACCGATTTCTTTTTTTTTATAGTTGAAATTGAAGACTAATTCATATCATTCAAATATTCACATGATTAGCCCGTAAAAATACGAACATTTGTACACTTAATTAAAGATGAAAAAAATATATTTTTGTTAAATTAATAAATGAGAATTGCTCGCTTTCTTGAATATGAATTGAATTATTAAAAAGTTCTTAAATAAATTCTTAACAATTATTTTTTTCACAAAAATATGGAAAAAATAATTGATAGGCAAAATGATGTCGCTGCGTTTTACGGAACTTTCTTTCTTTCAACTAAGTGTTATTATATATATATATATATATATATAAATATAAATCTTGTTTAAATTTTCCATCGTTAATTAAATGCTTCTTATTCATTCAAATACATTTTTTAAAACTTGTAGTGGCTGGTACTGGGTGTTAATACGGGTCTTTTTTAAATATTAATTCATTAAGTAAATTTAATCAATTTTCATTACTCTAAATAGAGTTTTGACAATTTGTAATGGAAATTGAAATCAAAATGCAGTAGCAGAATCAGTAAAATGCGAGGATTTCGATATTTCTCACGTGAAGGTGAAGAAGGCGAGTTCAATTCTTGCCAAAATCAATAATTTTTGATAAATTATTTATATTAATAGTAATTATTTAATAAAAAGTAACTAAAATAAAAAAAATTATTTGTTGACCTAAGCAGGAATTGACCTTTAAAAAATTTGTTTTTATATTATTAATTTTTCAAAATTTTAACTAAACAGTTTTGGGAAAATATTGTTGTCTCTGTTAGCTGAGGTCTCAATTACCGGTGGTGATTATACTCCCATCTTGAATAATCGAAGTTCTACTGTTAAATTCTCTCTTAATTAACTCTTAATTCTTTCTTAAATTCAAAATTGTTTTTGAATTTAAGAAAGAAAAAACTGGTATCATTTGTAGATATTTATTATGTATGGAATTTAACTTTTTTTACTAAAGAATAACATCCATCGTACATGTTATTTCTTCCCTTCATATTTCGAAATACCCGCAGACTTCAACTATGTTTCTGTTATCAAGAAATTTCAAAAGTTGAATATCTGCTTTTTTTAATCAAATTTGTTCCAAATAGTAGCAGTCTGATTTGAGCCAATGTCCCCAATAAAAAAAAGTGATAAATATACAAATAATCGAGTTTAAGTTAATTATATTTACATTTACATCCCATTTAGATTTAAAGCTAAAATTTCAAAAAAGATTAAAATGAAATCTGCTATGCATATTTCACTGTATCATAACAGAACATCATTTCTTGAACGGCCAAGCACCACGTGCTCGTGCAAGTTAAACTATATTTTTATTCACTTTAATCGTTTCATCGAATGAGTCACTTTAGTACTGCAAACGATCCAAAAAACTTTGTCTCGCATTTATTGTTAAAAAAATATCACATTTCCTATTTGTTTTCTTTCATATAATAACATGCTCAAAATGACATTTTTCTAGGTTTTATTGGCTGTAGTCATTAACTTATTTTTTAAAAATCAGAGCTTTTGTAAATGCAGTGCCTACGCGTTATTAAAAGCTGATTTTTTGAGAGGCTTGTTCAAATAATAAAATTTTTATTTTTCGCCTGAGGATTTTTGTTAACGCCAAAAACCTGATCCCCAAAACATCATGTTCTGACATGACAATAAATATGTTTAAAATTACAGCATACCAATTTTGTTTTAATTGATAATCATCTTTCAATAGATTCTTGTATATAGGGTGATGGGTAAGGTCTTTGAAGCCCTTTAAATTCAAAATAAATTCAATACGTTACTGTCTTGGCTAATAAAGTGTATATATGAGTTTATTGTAACGAGTTATTCTTCCCCAATCGGCGAGATAAATTCAGTATTGCCATTTTACTACAAATGCAGGTTGCTTATCTAGTTACATGAGATGCCATTTTGAATTTGCATGATTTAAAAATACTTTATCAGTAACCTGTAAATTGCTGCTTTAATCTGGTGATTGCATTATTCACTCTCCAAATTTTTTTAAAAAAATCAAAATCCGTCCAAATGCTATATTAAAATTAAGTTTGGTCAACAAAATAGCAGTTAATTACTAACTATATTCTTTTTATAGAAATTACGTTTCATTACTGTACATTCTGAAAGAGACACATATATTTAAAATTCTATGAACAATCTTTTTCATTGTGTTCTGTCATAATAAGTATTCTTTCTAGTATCCTAAATCTTCTTTCATTAAAGACACTCCAACTTTGCGTCATACATTACAGAGAAATGCTTTATGTATTCTTCAAAAAACAAAAATAATCCTTATCTTCTACGAGATCCTGTGTGTAGGAATTTCTGCTGTCTTCTTGGTTTTGTCGGTGACCTCCACCAACTCTCATATAGGCCTCGGATGCAACATATAGACAGGCTTCTTTTGTGTTCGAAAGATGGGCCATCTATCCCGCCATTCATCCCAGCCTCTTTGCCATGCTGATGGCAGAGTGGGAAGGGTTTTTTTCTTGTCTCATTTCGTGTGGGTGTCTAGCGCGTGCCCTACCCAACGCCAAAATTAATCGTGAATGATTTTAATAATAGGATCGTCTGCCTTTTCTTAACTTGATTAGGTGTAGGTGTATACTTGATAAGATGGATTGCCCAGTGCCTTGCCGATGGGTTTGTGGTGGACTGATGCCCAGATGAAACTAACCAACCTTCTGTGTGGAAATTAACTCTTATGCAATGGCTACCCGGATGGGGGATTATTCTCGTCTTTTTTTTTTTAACTCTTTATAATATTTTTGGTAATTTTTAGCTGTGATAAATATGTAGCGTTTTTTGGCCACTTTCACCTTTACCGATTTGTTACCTAGACCCAAACGTCGTGATAAATGAAGAATTTGATTGGCTGACAAAGGTTGTGTTCTCTGAACTTGGAACAGGAAGACCCTAGGATAAAGTTTTATTTGACTTTTCCATGTCCAAATTTCCCGGTGGACATTGATAGATATTCTGGTAGACCTCCCACTAAAATATAAATGGATATACCCTTTAATATTTGCCCCCGCATATCTCGAATTTCCTTTTCTCATTCGTGAAATCATTAGCCAATAATTTGACTTCAAGACATTTTCTTGGGAAAATAATGCTAATGCCTCGAGTGCTTATCATAAGTTCATATGTTGATAAGTTTATTAATGATATTAAATAGTGGGTTTTTTTTCATTAACTTCCTGTTCACTCATAAATCTTAGCATCAAAGAATTAAAAATATCTCTCCTATTAAAGTCATGCCTTAGACAGACAATTAATTTCCTTTCTATTATTTGCTAAAATATTTTTTTTTCTATTCGTGAAGATTCTCAGTAAACTATGACGCAAGAAGTGGCGGGAGAGAATATCTTATAACCGCCTTTCCTTCGGGATTGGAAGGTTATAGAAATTCGCAACTGGATTCTATAGAGAATCCACCGCGTGTATGAGGTGTACAGTCAAAGATGAGTCAAACTATCTGTTTTGACTTGCATGCATTAGTCGTGCATCTGTTTTGACTTGATGTGCTTTAGTCGTGCATCTATTTTGACTTGATGTGCATTAGTCGTGCATCTGTTTTGACTTGATATGCATTAGTCGTGCATATATTTTGACTTGATTTGCATTAGTCGTGCATCTGTTTTGACTTGATATGCATTAGTCGTGCGTAGGTTTTGACTTGATATGCATTAATCGTGCATAAGTTTTGACTTGCACGCATTAGTCGCGCATCTGTTTTGACTTGATACGCATTAGTCGTGCATATGTTTTGACTTGATATGCATTAATCGCGTCCATATATATTAAAATATGTGCTACTACTTATTTATTTATTTATTATTTGTAGTTTGTGAAATAGGTGACTACAATTAAAAAATAGGGGTTTTTCTGTAAAATTATGAATTTTTAGATTTGATATTTTTAATTCTTGAATGTTTGAACATCATAAAATCAGAATTTTGTTTCTATACCTAATTTTTGGAAAGACACACTGATTTTTATATTTGCATTTACATACATTTAAATACTATTTTACATTTTGTAATTCTATTTTCTCAATTATACAATATGATTTTCTTACGAAAACACTCATAAATTAAAATAAAAAACGCATCTTTTCTTTTTAAATTTGGAATAATAATTTCTCGAAATATTCTGCAGTTTCTGAAATACGGAATGAGTAATCTATTCATTTAGAAATGGTTGTTTTAGTATTTCACAAATTTAGTTGCTAGTTCGTTTAACAAGTTTCATCCGTTTAACTCAAGGCGTTTGTGAAAAGTCATGTTCCTAGACAGACATAATGCCAAAAATGTGTTTTTCAATCTCGAGTTGTACTGAAACGCTAAAAATTGTCAAAATATCGAGTTCGATTTTTTTTTAGGGGAGGGAGTTGAATAATTTCTTTATGAAACAGTTCCAAAATCAACGCAAGGTTTGAATTTGCCACATTCTTGCAGTAAAGTGTTGGCAACCGTTTTCAAAAAATCCTTTGATAACTTGTAGCTTAGGGAGAGTAAAAAATGGAGCATTTCACGACAGAACAACTTGTTAGCGCAAGATTTGAATACAAAAACACTCATATATTCTTTTTATTCAGACTTTTTATTTTTATTGAATCATAAAAAAAAACAACCAGGATAGAGTTATGTATGGAATAATATATGGGCTTTACTGGCACAAAGCACTCGTTTTTTAGAAATTTCCCATGGCCAATTCATATAAATATGTTTGAATTTCGTAAATTTAGCGTTGAATGTTCACCTTCAATGGCCACTTGCTTGTGGGCTTGTTGACATGGACTTTAGATTTCAAATAACTTCATAGTGTTAACTCATTCGACCTAAGAGGCCATTTCTCAAATTTAAGAACTATGGCGGCCAAACTTTTTTTTATTTTTTAAATATTGTTAAACAACGGGAACACGCTGTTACAACGATTAACGTTCCATTTTTACAAACATTAAACTATCAACTGTCAAAGAATTTTAATGGGGTTGCGAACACTTTACTGCCCGAATGGAAACAAATTCAAATCATACTTTAATTTTGGGGCATCCTTTATATCTTAACCCTCTATAGGCCCGTGTAGCTTTCAGGTTAAGTTTTAATTGATCGACATTTTACAAATTAATTATAGCTTTTTTCATGAGAGGGCGTCTAAATCTTAACTCTATGTCGTTGCAAACACAACCAATACTAGTATTCATGACCATTGCTTGGCTCATTAACCCGAAATAGCAAAATAATTGCTGTGCAAAATGTTGGCAGTAAAACTACGCGAAACTATTTGATCCAATTGAAATTATTTGTGCTTTTGTCAGTGATTACCAAACTATGTTTATGGATACATGTACATTTACGCCTTACGCCAAATGCAAATCGTTTTATGGACTTTCACGTATGAGCTATTGTGCACAAAAGTGCAAATTATATAGGCCGGTGTGACTTGAAAATAATATAATGATTATAACGCAATAAAATTGATTTAAACACAAAGATTTATTTTCATTTGCATATATAGGTCTATAATTTCTGATTTTTCGTACTCGCAATTTTTTTTAAGTTAAAATAAAAATTCGACCCATAGAGGGTTAAACAAAAAAAGTAAAAATGTTCCAGATCCTCATCAATTATGAATAAAATATTTCTATTATTTGCATTTCCTGTTACTAAATCAGTTGGCAAATGTTTAAAAAATATGAAAAATTGACCTAATTTGTCAAATAAATATCGCCCGTGAAAGACGTTTCAAACACAACAACACAGGTTGTACCATCATCCCCCCCATCCCTTATTACAATCTTAATCCATTTCTACGCCCGCCCACACGAGCGCATCGGATGTACTTTCTTAGCGTGGCGGAAACTGAAAATTCCTCGAGTTAAAATTTAAATTACCACACTTTGTTCCTTTTCAAAATGTTTAACCGTGTCGTCGACATTCATCTTGGCCATCCACCGTGTTCCAACTCCTGCTTTTCTCTCTAATTCACCAGGAAAGGAATTTTAACGACCGATCCATTTCTCCTGCTCCTGCTTGCCCACCCCTCCTCCGGTCCACCACCCCTGACATTTCACCAAGAGCGATACCGCAGACGCACCACTCATTGTTCGTTAATTATCCGAGGCTCATCACTGGCTGAGTTAATTACTCAGCAATTAGAACACCCCCCTTGTTTGTCTGCCTCCCCCCTTCAAGGTTACGAGTGGCCAAGGTCGTTGAACGCTGCCGGTTTGGAGGAGGTCCAAGCGGTGGGACTTCCCGAGGGTGTGGGATTTTTGTGTGAAGTGTCAGAGCTGTCGGTGTGGTGAATATAGTTCCATTTCATTAATTATGGAATGTTTATTTTATTTGCGAATGACTAGCAACTTTTATTCCAAATATTTTTATTTAAAACAATGTAATAATATTTAATGTATCAGTATGAATAACTTCGTTTAATGCATTCAACCAATATTTCATTTAGAAAAAATTATCTGAAAATTAAAGTCTGTTAATGATATTGACACCTGTATATTTCCATTTCTAACCTTACAAAACGGTTGTTCTAATGTCTACTTTATGTAGCGTTTTATTTTGTATTGAAAGTAAAAGACAAACTCTTTTATTTCTTCATGGTGCACACATATATAACCATACGAAATTTTTTTTATCAATATACTTTTCTAATGGTTGCACTATACCTCTCTACATCGCTCAGAAGCCAAAATACCTCAAACAACCGAGGATGCGTTATAAAGTATATACTGATCATCCTCAAAAACACTATCTGTTATCCATCTTCTAAGAATGCCGATAGGTTTCAAGTAACTAACAATTGGAGATAACTATAAAAGATTAATATCTGCTGTTTACTAACGAGATGGCTTACCTATCATTTCCAAAAGTGGTCCATCTTTTAGGATTCCCAGTGCGTCTCAAACCGAATATGCGTGAAGTAGACGGCCGTGGAAAGCATTGTAAAAGGTTCGTGTCTACTATTTGTTACGGAGGTTTTGAGATTGTCAATATGAGTCTAAGATCTAAGATTGTCAGTATGATTTTAAATTGTCAATAGGACTCTAAGATTGCCAATATGATTCTAAACCTGTCAACAGGACTCCAAGATCATCTTCTAAGATTATCAATAGGACTCTAAGATTGTCAATAGGACTCCAAGATCATCTTCTAAGATTGTCAATAGGACTCCAAGATCATCTTCTAAGATTGTCAATAGGACTCCAAGATCATCTTCTAAGATTGTCAATAGGACTCCAATATCATCTTCTAAGATTGTCAATAGGACTCCAAGATTGTAATTATGACTCTAAGATTGTCAATATGACATTAAGATTGTCCATGGGACTCTAAGATTGTAATTATGACTCTAAGATTGTTAATATGACATTAAGACTGTCCATGGGACTCTAAGATTGTAATTATGACTCTAGGATTGTCAATATGACATTAAGATTGTCCATGGGACTCTAAGATTGTCAATAGGGCTCTTAGATTGTCAATATGACTCAAAGAACATCTTCTAAGATCGTCAATATGACTCTAGGATCTTCTAAGATTGTCAAAATGAATCTAAGATCATCTTCTAAGATTGTCAATATGGCGCTAAGATCTTCTAAGATTGTTCATAGGACTCTAAGATTGTCAATATGATTCTAAGACTGTCAGTACGACTCTAAGAACATCTTCTAAGATTGTCAGTATGGCTCTAAGATCTTCTAACATTGTCAAAATGACTCATGTTTAGTCATTTTATGACAGGCAAACAGTCATGGAACCAATGCAATCATGGTAAGGATGATTGCTTTTCGACAGTCTCCAGAAACTATTTTTCATTCATCTTCTAAAACTCGTTTTCATCTCGACCTTTCTCGACACTTCTGTTAAATGTCGAGAACAATGCGGATATGTATGTGATTTTGTGGTATTGTTAATTTTAATTCCACTAAGCTGTATTGTACCCGTCGTCTAGTGTGTCCTTTTCTTTTACTTTAAACTTATTTGCCGAGATCCACCTGAAGCTGTCAAACGTTTGCGTATACTTGATCTGTTAGCTGTAAAAATGACTTTCTTCTCTATACTTAAGTTTTTCTATATATTTTTAATCACTTTGTGCAGACTGTCACGTGATTCTGCTCATTTGTTTTTAATGCCATGTAATTCTGAAGATGAAGTTATATGTCATGAGCTTGTTTTGATATAACTATGGCATCACAGGATTGATTATCACTTGATCTGTGCTTGAAATGACATGCAGTGTCTGCCCCCCCCAAAAGAATAATAATAAATTAGTAACAAAATATATACAAATGGAATCTACGATCACAAATCTGAAGTTATCGTGTGAAAACAATATTATTTTTAAGTCATTATTCGTCTTAATTAATTCAATTCATCAACTAGTTTAAACCGGTTTGAAACAATTACGAGACTTCTCTATCGGTCTCTATCCCTCTCTCTCTATATATATATGGGTATATATATAAATTAATGATATTTTTTTCACTTTCATTTTCAATTTTTCTATCTGGCAAACAAAGATTTGGAGCTCGACCGATTTTGAAATGAAATAACAGCTGCGTTATCCTAGTTCTACGTCAATCTTTTAAAAACGCGTTTGCTGTCGAGTGTGTATAATAATAATGCAGTACTGGTAAAAGCAAGTAAAACAATGCTTCAACAAATAATTTCGGGTGGCCCATAATCTTTATTTTTTTGCCCTCAAATTTCGGAGACACCAAAACAACATCATGTTCTCACATGATAAAAAATAAAAATTGTGGGAGAAAAAAACCCGATCATATATTTGCTATTGTAAGATTACGAGACGGGTAAAAAAGGAAGAAAGAAAGCTGTAAACAAAATGGTACAAAAGCGTCTGTTGATTCTTTAAAATCTCAGAAATACGATTTAATGCTCGTTTTTTTATAATCATTGATAGCATTTCGACTGTAATTTTTTGAATTATGATAATATACTGATTTATTGAAACAAAATTGCGAAATTTAATGTAACTGCTGTAACGTCGTCATCATGCTGAATTCTGATACGATATGAAATATATCAGTTACTCCTGTACTCATACTCAAGGGCATAAGTTATTTGTAATTACAATTTGCACAATGCCAGTTTGATAAAAAAAATCATATTATTGTCAGAGGAAGAGGATGGTCATTGGTGTAGCGATCAGAAAAAACAAGGACATAAACACCCTAAACGCCTATTTTAGGTGGTGCTAATGAGGTAAAACTTCAGTAATTTAATGCCAATTTTTTAAAGAAAAAAAATTGAGAAAAGGAGGGGAAAAAATATCGTACTCCGTGCGCTGTTTATACTTATTGATGGCAATTAGGGATGGGGAGGGTCATCTCTCTCCATTGGCGGTATTAGCCCTTGGTATACCACTTGGTGTGACGTTATAAAACGTCAGCATGACGTCATCAAACTGATACTTTTTGACAGGAAAAGTTGTAAGAATTCTGATATCACTGTATCAGTGTCTGAGAATAGAACTACACACGGTTAAAAGTACTTGTTATAGAAAAAAAATATGGATTTTATTGTAGGAATTGGTACAAAAATGGAGAAATGCAGACTCAAATCATTAAAAAAAAACGATTACTTTTATATATACATTAACCCTTTTTTCCTTTAAACAGAATTCTCTAGTTAACTTACTATAAAAATAATATGGATTTTATTGTAGGAATTGGTACAAAAATAGAGAAATGCAGAGCCAAATCATAAAAAAAGATTATTTTTTATGCATACATTAACCCTTTTTTCATTAAATAGAATTTTCTATTTAATTTACTGTATTTCTGAAACCTGTACATCATTTCAGACTAAACACTAAGATAACATGAAGGTAAAAAAAAAAGCTTTAAAAAAATCGAAATAGCAAATAAAAAAAACGCGCAAATTCTTATTTTCCTGTCTCTAAGAACGATTCGATCCCCTTTTCTCTCTCTCCAACATCCATCCTCCCGTACATCCCTTCTCCGCCGTCGTCCTCTCGATCTTCCCGTTGCCAAGGCAACGGGCGCCGCGAATTAATGAGCAGGGAGATTTGGCGATGCTTTCCGCTTCATATATGAAAGGGGGTAGGAGAGTAGAGAAGTAGGGAGGGGGAGAAAGGAGATAAAATGGGGAAAGAGGGGGGTGATGCGGGAGGGTGGTCGCCCCATAATTTATGCCGGGTTTTCTTCAGAGTTCGAAAAAATCTCGCCCCTGTTTCCTAAGATCACTGTTATCGTTTCTTCCCTTGAAAGGAAAGCTTCGAATTTCCATCTCCGAAGAAAGGCTGCTTCTAATTATCTGTACGCATGCTACCAGCACGAGTCTCAGACTAAAGTAAATGTTGTTCGAAAGGCTCAGTAATGCCTTGTTTATGAAAAAGATTTTCGGTTCGAGTTGTTCTCTACAGCTGGTCTCTTTTTGAAATTTGTTGGTGGCGGCGTTTTTTTTTTTAAAGTGTTATTCGCATGAGGTTTCTGCCGATGTTGCGTAATAGATAGAATTTGGTTGATTGGATTTTGTTAATTCTGTTTCGTGAGCTTCACAAAGGATCGTGTTTTGTTGGTTTAAAATCAGTGCTTGCTGTTTGTCTTTTTCTGTCTGCGATTGGGCAATGGTGTCTGTGGTGCAAGACAAGTTAAATCAGATAAAAGACTCTCTACGATAGAAAAATTATTTCTGTTTAGTTTTCTTAAATAATAAGTCTGATTGCAGAAATTCCACTAATAACTTCACCAATTTTCGATATTATTTATTCGGTTATATTGTGCAGGAACTGGCTATGTGGATTATCCGAGATCAGTAATTCCAAAGTGTTATTAAAAAAACTCAAATCACAGAAAAAAAAAAGGTTAATTTAAGACCAAAACATGAAAAATAATTTTTTTAACCCTTAATAACCTAGAGTTTCAATTTTGATACCAATCTTTTAAACCGAATGTTCACATTACTATTAGTTTTTTTTATAGGTTGGCTGTACGTATTTTACTGTTGTATAATATTCTTTCCAAAGAAATAAAAAAAAATCAAATGTCATTATTGTTTTATTTTATCTATGACATATTACTCGCGCGGCAAAGCGAACAAGTAAACACATTTTACTAAAAGTTTTGTTGAATACAAATTTGATATATTTTCTTTTTCTGAAGAATATAAATACTTGCGATAATAAAAACAATCAATGTTTCGCATTATTTCATGCATAGGTATATCTGATTTCTTTATGGCGTTAATGCCTGAAGTATCAAAATTGATACCTGTTTTTTTTTTCTAAATAAATATGTAAAATAAATATTGTGATTTTTTTAGCTATTTTTCCCTTCATCTAGACCCTCAAGCAAACACAGTAATATTAAAAATAAATCACTTTCGTAAATCAGGCTACTAAGGGTTAATGTAAGTGTACTACTTGTAAATGCAGAAACATATATTAATTAAGTCATAATCTTATTTGCAGGTCCAGTGCTAGATTTACTTATAAGTTCCATAAGCTATAATTTTAGGCCTCCACTTTCTTTAGCCCCCTAAAAACATTTTTTTAACGAACAAATGACGAATATACTAAAATTAATACTTAAATAGATTTATTAAAAATTCCATTTTTTAAATAGCTGATAGACTGACTCATAAAGTTTAAATCTAGCACTGGTAAATTCATATTTTTCTATCATTTTTTTATTAATTAGTACAGTTTTTCGGTCATATTGTGGATTATACACTACTACCAACCCGAGAAGTTTACGTAATATTTTAATTTTCAACTGACAAAAAACATACAAAAATGCGGTTTCTGTAAATATATAAATAAAACATTTAGTTAATAAATAAAGAAAGAAAATATTAAATATACTACAAAAAATTCAAAATCTTTGTCTTATCAAATTTTTTTAAAAAAGAACTCTGAAAACATACAAATAAATTCACCTAAATAATATTTGAAAATTGGTTGGTAGGGCGTTGGATTGGCATTCCTTCGGCTGCGAGTTCGAACCTGCCAGCCGAAGATTTTCCGCGTGTGGCGGACGTTAAATCTGCCTTGGGCACAAATTCTCCGTAGAGAGTAATACCCTTGGGATGTCAGAGATTAAAGTTCTCTGTTTCAGATGTAAATTACGATCTATGGAATGAATGAAATGCATGAATAAATTCCGCCACGTAAAAAGGGATTGTGACGTATATGAGCTAGAAGCCAGATTTTTGCCCTCAGTTTCTCAGGGGTCCATATCCTTAGAAGCTCCTGCACCCCACCTTCTGTTGTAAAGTGGAACACGAGAACAACAATTGTAATTATTTAATAAAAAGTAACTAAAATAAAATTTTTCCTAATAACCTAAATAGGAATTGATTTTAAAAAAACCTGTTATTTATGTTACTTGTTCCATACACAGCACCAATTCATGATTTTAAATTTGACTAACTTCGAGCTTGAAAATCTAGATTAAATGCAGGAACAAATCTTGTCGAAAATATTCAGTTTTTCCGCATGATGTTTCATTAATGTTCTCAATAAATAGATAAAATAAATTTAAAAATTAAAACGGAATATCTTGTATAGTATTAAATTCTCTTTTAAATGACATATTTTGTCAATGTATTTCATTTATGCATACATTTTTAAGTTTGGGAGAAAAAGATTCTGGATTATTATTGAATCCAGTATCAAAATTAACATTGTACTATTTATACTAATATTTTCTTCTTTTTTAAAAATAAAAATGTTTGAAATTTTCTTGGGGGAATATAGTCCTGATCTAAATTGGTGCATTTTGAAATGCAGAAAAATAACAAAGATATGAAAATATTTTTACTTTTGAATTTTTTTATAGTTCATAGATTAGAGTTTTATTTATTGAGATCTTTCTACATAAGAAAAAGAGTTCGTTTTTCTAATACTATCATTTGGAAGGTTTAGTTTTGTATGGAAAGTAAATGTAAGTTTTAAAAAAACTAAAGGAGTTTCAGTCATACGATAGCAATATACTTTTGGGACATAGAGAGATATTTTCAAATATATTTTCAAAAATTCTCTGTAACTGAACAGGAAAGTCAGATCATTTGAATTTATCCATTATCTAATTTTTTTTGATAATTTTATCAAATTTTGTAAATAAGTGTATTAGCTATCCAACTCTAAATTCAAATTTCTCAAAGAACGAGGATATTGCCATCTCATTTCAAATTCTCTTTGTCTGGATGAAAAATTAAATTGAATTAGGCAGTGATAGTCCTTAGGAACAATCGTAATAGAATGAAATGGAAGAAAATAGAAATTGTGGAAACAGCTTCTTTTACACCTCATTTCATTTTCCCTTTTCGTTAAGTAGTATTAAATATGCTAAAAAAATATTTATTGCGTAGTAATCTCCAAAAAATTCTGATGAATGTCGATGTCTTCGAATTATTTGTATTCCTTCTACAACCCCCCCCCCCCACACACACACTCATTTTTGGCATTCTTTCTGTTCGTATATAAGAACATCGGTTGGAAAGTCCTTTTTCTGTTTAAAATTACATTTAATTGTTTGGGATCACAATATTTCCAACCTCGGTGCAAAGTTAGCTAAATGGAAATGAATGGCATTTCATGTACGAGTTTTTTTCTCCAAAGTTCTATACCTTTGTCAAATTTTGGGTGAAATCTATCTCAAAAAAGCCTTTCTGATGCCCCTTTTCTTTGAATATTAAAATACAACAAAATACAAAAAATACGAAGATGAAACTTGTTAGAGTTTGGCTACTGGAAAACATATATCTTTAGGTGCATGCATATCATCACACCTACTATTGAAAACTCTTAATACTTTTTTATTACTATTTGTGGTTAAATATATGTTTTTATATTTGTAGAAATCAAGGAAAAAAACCACAACAATTAGGCTTACATTATTTGATTGATACCTGTTGAAAATGAGGTACAGATGAAAAAGTACTTAAAAATCTGCTACTTCAGATGATATTTTTTGGAAATTATTATCATAAATAGCAAAAATCTGAGACTAACATTGCCAAAACGTCAATTACAGATTTGATGTCAATGATGGATATTTTTTAAAAGCATTTCTATTGCCATCAATCGGAAATGTTTGATTGCAGAAAACATGCGCAATAATCCTTTCTGAACTTCGATTTGTGACATCATTCTTAGGGAAATTTACAAGGAAAGGAGAGCTCCCAACGGTTAATTTCTCAGACGTTAGGAGCCAACCCCTGCGCTCGCCCCTTGGCGTCACCTTAAACTCCGATTTCAGTGTCAAAGTCTCGCAGGTAAGGGCAGGCCTTTCGCCTTAACCCTTTCGCGGGCCCCCGAATGCATCGCCTCGTCGTTCCCAGCAGAAGCCGAACCCGAACCCTTTCGCGGGCCCTCCGTTTTTCAGAGGTTACTTTCAGAATTCATCGAACTCTGCCTTTCAGGTGGGTTTACCCTGGAAAGGACCCCTTTCCTGGTCCCCTTGCAAGAATCCGTGTCACCTGGTGCCCTTCTGTGGGCTCCTGGAAATGCGAAACTAGCTCCTCCTTGCTGCAGAAATACGAACTACATCTATGTACAGGGAGGACTAAAATTTAAAACACTTATCGTTTGGTATTTGAAACTTATCTAACTGTAACTTCATGGATCTGATTCATTGATCATCTAATGGGATTTAAAAAAATGATTTGTATGTTTGATCATATTGATGTCGATACTAGGTAGAAGATAATTTTATAGAGAATGTCATTTATTTATTCGAATGAGCCAAAAATAGTTTAAATTTTAGTTATGGACTGTGGCCATTGAACGAACTTAAATCATTTAGATATGTAGCTTAAATAATCTAGAGAAGTAAAAATCGACTTGAAATATCAACAACCCAATGTGGACGCTATATAGGAGAGTGCTTTTTGGAGAAAATCTCACCACTTAAAAGAATCTTCAATGAAACGTAATTCCCTCCCCCCTTTTCTTATCTAGAAGAGAGTTTGAACACTTTTTCTATGACCACTGATCTAATCTCAATCAATTTGATAGGGTTTCATCGGTGACCTAGAGGTGTAAAAAATCATTTGGTAGATTGGCAAGTCCGTAAATATGATTTTTATAACTGGGCTTAGCTTACCGTTACTCCTTAAATCGCCCCTTGATTAAGCTGTTATCTTTTGTCTAACTTTATCAAACCAACTCCAACTATGGCGACTACTTTTACAAGCTTTCACACTCACGCCCTTTTCAATTTACTATAACCCAAATGAAAATTAACAAATATATTAGATTAATTTTTTATGGATTATAACTCAAAATAATTTCGATGCGAAACGTGGTTCAGTTAAAATAATAATAGTCTAATTTCATGTTTTAAGATATTTTTTTTTTCATGTCAGAACATGATGTAGCTTTTAGGATGAGGTTTTTGGCGTTAACGAAAATCCGTAGGCGTAAAATAGAAATTTTATTATTTGCACGAGCATCTAAAGAAAATCAGCTTTTAATAACGCGTTGGCATTGCGTTTAGAAAAAGCCCTGATTAAAAAAAAATAAGTGAATTTCTACAGCAAATAAAACCTAGAAAAATATAATTTTGAGCACGTGAATATACGAAATGAAATAAACAGAAAATGGGATCTTTTTTAAAAACAATAAATACGAGACAAAGTTTTTCGGATCGTTTGCAGTACTAAAGTGACTCATTCGTTGGAACAATTAAAATGAATAAAGATATAATTTAACTCGCATGAGCACGTGGTGCATGGCCGTTCAAGAAATGATGTCCTGACAGGATACAATAAAATATGCACAGCAGATTTCATTTTAATCTTTATTTTTTCAGTTAACTTCAGAAAAAATCAATAATCTAAATTTTAGGCTTAGCTAAACATACAAAATCATGTCTTAATATGTTTTAATCTCTATCCAAAATTTCGAATATGCCTTTAAGTCTACTGACAATGACAAATTCATCAGACAAGATATTTGAAACTTAGAGCAATCACATCTCATCACCATAAATTATACTTTCTTTAGAAGAATCTTATTTGTGAAAGAAGATTCATAAACTTAATTCTATTTCTTTGAAATTGTTTAAGTACTTTATTTTAAAAGCACCGATTACTGATGTTTAAAGTTAAAAGCTGTTCAAATGAGTCTATCATTTCTTTCAGCTAATTTTTGAAATATTTAGGATTCTTTATCTGCTTATACATAACTCTTTCCTCTCCTATATTCAGCTTTATTTGTTGTTTATTGTACTTATTTAATACTATGAAGCAATTTGCAAAATAATTAAGTTTCCTATATTAAAAAATTTACTAATAATAAATAAATAAAATGAATATTTCAACATAAAGAATTATCGATTGGTAAGGGACAAAAATTATTTATTTTTCCCCTCCCCCCCCCTTTTTTGGATAAAGGATAAATGTCTCGGAAAACTGAAAGTTCATGATTAGTCTATCTGCAAAATTAAATTAAATTAAAATTAATTGAATATCCAAAACAATCTATTTAATTAATTAAACTTCAGATTTACCATCTTAATTGTTTATTGATTAAAATGCTTCTCTTTTTTCATTTTTTGAGCAAAATGGTTTTTTAATTTCAGGTAATTAATCCACGATATGGAAAAGTAATTAAATTCAAGTTAAGAGTTGAAGCGGTTTTTCAAAAAAAAAAGAAAATTTCTGTTGAGATAGATTTGATACTGTTTTATCGATTTGATAGAAATGTCCTTTAATTGATTTTTAAATTCTCAAACAAAGATATAGATTTTTCATTTATTACATGATATGGATTTTTTAAAAAAAATTTTTAGCTAGGCAAAAGAATGGGAAAAATAAAATAGACAAATTTGTTTATTTCGAAAACAAACGGTTTATTTTTATAAAATATTCTAAATATAATAAATTGACTCATCATTTATACACTGTCATGTAACTGAGAGCAATTGCAGATTGTCGTAAATTTTTGCTATTTAAAAATAAATCAATTCTTATCTTCATCATAACAGAGTGCCTATAATTAGATGATTAATATTGTCAAAATGCAGTATTCAAATTTTGTGTATTATTAAATGAAGCCATCTGCTCCAAAAATGCATTTTAGAATCGTTCTATGATTGTTTAATTGTGTCTATTTAAATGATTTATTGATAACAAAACAGCTGCCATCCTAATTTTGTAAAAAAGAAGAAAAAATCGTTTTCAATATCAGTGAGAAAATAAATGAAATATTAATGTTGTTATTAAAAGCGAAAACAAATTTCCTAATTTCGTTTCGTGTAATTTTTTTGTCTTTTTATAATTTAAATAAAGGGTTTTATTCAAAAAAATTGATGAATCTTTTCTAAATAGAAAATTTCCAGATTTCGATCTAATTATAATAAAAAATATTAATAATAACAGCTTTTTCAAATACAACATTTTTTTTTATTTTGAATCAACATCAAAAATATATTGATTATTCTTTTTTATAAATTGTATTTGGAACTCAATCATGCTAAAGAAATTTATCCTTTTCTATAGTTGTTTCTCGAGAATCAAATTGGTAAATGTTTAATTTCATACCTATAAAATAGTTCCTGCTTCAAAATATGTGATTTTCAAAAGCAGCATTTTTTTCTCCTTGAAATTAAAGATCAAAAATATTTTTTATTAAAATTATTTTTTTAAAATTGCGAATGCACTATATTAGGAAGTATATATCTCTTTCTTTGCCTGTACCAAATAACAAACTAATGAACTTTTTTCTAGAAAAATAGAAAATTTCCCCAAAAAAATTCTCTTTTGTATAAATTAGTTATCTTCAAAAATATTGATTTTTGCCTTAAAATCCTAACATCAAAATAATATTTCTATCAAAATTACCTATTCACAAATTGTTTATGAATTTTCTAACTGATAGAAATTTTTCTTTCTTCGTCCTTAATAACATATTCATAAGTTTTTGTTTTTTTTTACATGGTAAATGAAAAAAAAAATTCTAAAACCTCTTTTTTATACAATTTCATTATCCTCACAGACACAAAACAACTATTGTAATTCAAAATCTATTGAATGAAATTTTATATAAATAGTTCTTGTATAAATATTCATTTAAATTTCATTACTGAATAGTTTATCTTAACAGAAATAAAATTAATTATGGTCATGTTTGTGTATATGTATTATATTTCGAACTCTTCACAAATGGATGGATCGATTTAAACCAAATTCTGTAAACTTATTTATTGAGCCAAGATTATTATTGATTAACTTATTTATTGAGAAAGATTGTCAATTTTAAAAAAGTAATTTTTACGTTTTTCTACAGTAATTTTGGAATAAGTAATCTAACAAAAAATATTTCAATGTTATCTTAAAAATCAAAATTTTATCCTTTCAATGATATCCATTTCATTTTTCCACAGTATTTCTTTCAACTATTATTAATTTTTAAAAAAATTAAGCGCACTAAAATTAAGGTTAACCTTTAATTATTCTACCATTATTTTTAAAAATGACTCTTTTAATCTAATTCAAATCTTTTTATTTCTTTTTCAATTCCTACTATTAATTCGAACTCTCTCTATATATATCTTGTTCTTATTTTCAATCGTTAATGAAATAACTTTTATTCATCCACTCACGTTCAAATATATTTTTTAAAACTTGTTGTGAATGACACTTGGTGTTAATATAGTTTTTTCAAATATTCATTCCTTAATTAAATCTAATTAATTTTTAATACTTTTAGTGGAGTTTTAGCTATTTATGATGAAAAATTGAAACCAACAGGCTCAATATGTGAAATGTGAGGACTTCAGTATTTTTCACGTGAAGGTGAAGAGTTCAATTCTTGACAAAATTAATAATTTTTTGATAAAATATTTATATTAATTGTAATGATTTAATAAAATCTAATTAAAATTTTACTAACTAACTAACCTTTTTCTTTTTTGACTTAAGTAGAAATTTATATACCAATTATCTCGAAGAGAATATTAGTTTGACATATATATATATATCGCTTTTAATAGTTTCAGTTATCTTCACAGAGTATAAGAGTATAAAAGGAAACATAATTCAACCGCTGGTGAAATGGTGAAATTATCTATTAAAAATTAACCAGTATTTTGTCTTTCTTCTGCAGAAATATTATTAAGTTTTTAAACTACACTATTGAGACAATTTGTTTAAAACAATTTTGTCTTTTGTTTCAATACATATGTCATAAATTTGGACTTAAATATTATAATATATTCAATGGGTTTAGTATAATTTCTATACTTAACTCATTGTATATGAAAGGATTTTAATCCCAGTGCAGCCAGGTGCATCGGTTACTGTGAAATAAATATACTGAAATAAACACTTAATTTCGTCGGATATGAAGACATGGTAAATTAACAGTTGATAGGTTTCTGTCGTTTTAAATGTTGAGGACCTCATATTGAAAACTATGTTAGTACATTTCTCCAGTTTGGTTTTTTTTAAAAAATCTAGCATAACTGAACTACATGTTGCTACGACGTATGAACCCTGAAACCTGTCAGTAATTATCTCATTCAATCTTCACAGAACCCCAGCTAACTACTTGTTGAAAAAAATTGCGCAAACGATCTCCTGCAAGGGTACCCCTCTCACTTCATCCAAGGCACAAAAGGCCTAAGTCTGGAGACAGAGATGGATCGACGTCTTTTAGCCAGAGGCCCGAAGAAAGGGGTTTCGGTGGGCATACCAGCTGCCTCTTCTTGGCCTGGCAGATGGTTGCCACCATGCTTCTCTTCTTGCCCACCCCCGAAAATTTTCCAGCTTTTTTTTTTTTATCGTCTGCTCAGCCCCTTCATTGACTTCGTGGGAAGCCTCGTTGGAAGAGTTCGTTATTTCTTGCAGATACCCCTTCAATTCTCCCCCCCCCCATTTTGCAAGGGTTGCGCAAGGAAGAGTTAAAGGGGTTGGAAGGGGTGAGCAGAATGTTCTTGAGGATGAAAGGGGTGGGGAGGCTGAAACTGGGTCAAGACCGGAAGTGATCGTAATAAAAAGGGAAAGGATTGTGGAAGAAAAGAAGCCTTTGTTCGCTCTCTGGGTCTTTAAGTAACTAGATCGGGCGTTTCAAGTCTAGCGTCTTAATGGCCGACTTAAAGCTGCGGAATGGAGTTTCTGAGAGTGGGAATCCATTTTGCGAGACATTTATTTCCGAAAAAATTTAGTTTAACGGAACAAAGAATTTTTCGCCGATTTCTTTTATTGTTTTTTAAAGACCCTTTTTTGCTGGCTTGTTTGCTGTAGTTGTTTTTAAATTTTTCTGTTGCTTAGAAAATACAGTTTCGAATTACCATTTTGAAACATTGTAGCATAGTGATGGGTTCTGTCTTGTCTATGTCTCGCTTGTTTGCGTCAGTTGCTGCATTGAGCGCTTAACGAATTTTATGTCATGCCTGTTTAAAAAAAAGATATAGATGTCCGTATATAATACAGAGATTAGTTATATTTGCCTCAAGTATTTTACAGACTAAAAGATCATTATATTTAAATATATACATGAAAAAAAACATTAGTATGAAAGAAATTTATCATGAAACCAAAATATACATAGAATTAATGAAGTCTATCATTAGAGTTTACACGAGAATATTGAATTATCTTTAGAGTTAACCATGGAATCTGAAGTTGTAGTGTATTAAATTATGCATTATTTCATAAAAATGTTTGTTAAACATCTTTGAAACACATCCCGTGTTCTTAGTCTTTCAAAAAAAAACTTTGAAAAATAAGTATTTTTGGTTTTATTGACTATCAGATAGTGGTATTTACAAAATCAATTTGATGATGCAATTATAAACGGATCAATACCAAATATCTTAGACGGTCACTTCTTAAGTTTCGGAACTATTATATATTTCCGTTACTCTTTCCGATGTTATGTATAAGCCTTTAGGTTTCGAAAAAAAATCATGCATGGTCACATAAAGCAAATGTGCATTTAAGAAATGATCTAAAAGCATGCTGTAGCTTTGTTTCATTTTTATATTATTTTTTATTGTATTTCAATATTATGAGCTAACTTTACTCGTAGCCTTAATCGTTAAAGTGTACAAGTAGCTTTTAATCATTACTTTACTCCTAGTTTTTATCGTATGTGTGTAATGATATTTTAAACTCTCAATTTAAATTCAAATTAATTTCTTAATTTTCAATGTAAGTTAGCCATAATAACTTCATTCTAAATAATTCTCTTATTTCCTGATCCATTCCACTTGTTCTTGTTAATTCATTCAACAGAATCTTTGTAAAATTGGTGAATCGGCTAAACGCCAGCTACTTTCCCACACTCCGAGTGCAGGGATAGAAATTGTCAAGCTTAGCACATTTCATTAAAAGATCCCTATTAAAAACTAAATATAGATATTCAGAGGGATAAAAGTTAAATCAGCTTTTCTTCAATTCTTTTTGTGTAGTTCTGTGTTGTATTCGTCCCTTTTGCTTGTATATAATGCCTGCCTGCTTCCCATGGTGGAATAAAACGAACTAAAAAATTCACCCTGTCTTCTGCCATGATTTTGGTTACGACTCTGCTTTCAATAAATATTAATAGTACATTATATATATATATATATATATATATATGCTGCTTTGCTTCCATCTAGTATATAAATCACGAGAAAAATGCTTTAAATAAACTCTATTTTATTTTAAGTGGGATAAAATTCTAATAAACTGCTTGTTGTTACTCGTTGGCACTAGGCTTTACAGTAAAAATAGTTATTACTGATTGAAATAAACTTAAATATTTTACTTTTCAAATATCATATTTTCATTTTTTATTGAAAATAAAATGTACTCTCAATCGTATAAATTAAGCAAAAAGGGCACACAATCATAAGTGGAAACGTTGGTTTATTTGTTTATTTATTCGTCAGAACGTATAATTTTTACCATAAAAATCATTTAATAACAATTTTAGTTTATATCATTATGACAATAACTGGCATAAGAACTTTAATATTATTCTCATTACATTTGAAAAGACAAAATTGGATATGTTGCTGAAAAGGAACACTCAAAATATAAAGATTATATGAATGAAAAAATCTTAATTATTAGTTAAGCTCTAAAAATTAAATATATTAGCATCACTAACACACAACTGTACTAAATGTTGAGAGTTTTAGAATGTCAAAAAGAAAACGAAAAATCTACTATAAAATTTTAGTTTTATGAACACGAAACTATCTTGTAACATAAAAACATCAATGAATCTTGAAATGATCTTTAATAATAATAAAAGAACGTAAATAATAATAAAAAGAATACTAAAAAAAACATGAATAATAATAATAAAAGAATAATGATAAAAAAATAACAATAAAACATGAATAATAATAATAATAAAAGAATAATGATAAAAATAATAATAAAAAAATAATGATAAAAATAATAATAAAAGAATAATGATAAAAATAATAATAAAAGAATAATGATAAAAATAATAATAAAAGAACATGAATAATAATTAAAAAAACGAATAATAATAAAAATTATAATAAAAGAACACTAATAATAAAAAATATAATAAAAGAACATTAATAATAATAAAAAAATATAATAAAAGAACACTAATAATAATAAAAGAATAATAATAAGAAAAGAACATGAATAAATCTTGAAATAAATTGAAACATTTTTTTCAAGCTAAGGATTTATAAATTTGAATAATTTTTTCAAGAATAAAATTGCTCTTGTTTGTATATAGCTTTAATGTAAAATCCCTTGAAACATATTCAGGTTTTTTTTAATCGCTACACAAAAAGAACACTAAGCCTACATCTTAAAGATATACATATTTATCAATCTTGCTGGATTTCTGACAGTTCTGAATGTACTTTTTGGCAATGTCTGCAAACAAACTCTGACCTTCTGTTATAGGCTCTTTCTTCAACAATACAAAGGCCCAACAAGCCGACCTATCTTAAGTCTTTTAAATCAACCAAGCACTGACCCTCGTGAACTTCTGTTATCATTTTTTTAACCCGATTATCCGCTCGGCAAACCGAAAGATACGACAACGGCGTATCAAAACTCACAGAAAAATCATCTGTTCCTTTCTTGTTTTTTGTTTCAGAGAATGGCAACACGTCAGAACAGATTTCTGTATCCATCGTCCATCATGATCAAAACGTGGATCTCTTGTGTCATCTGTAGTTTGTAGTTGCAATTTCGAATCTTCCTCTCTCGGGGGAGGGGGAACCCTCGATGGTCAGCCCATCGATAGGGATGAAACCTGTTGTGAATACGTAATTCAATTTACGATCATGCCGAAAATAAATGACCACCCATCCCGTCTTCTTTTCTTTATCTTTTCTATTTTTTTAAAATCTGATGAAGATGCATTGTTTGATATGATTTTTCATTTTGTGTATGCATAGAGAAAGTACTGTAACCGCCAAAAGAATTCGAACTCGAGATTTTGATAAATAGAAACATTTTAGACATTTCTGAGAAAGGAAGAAATCTTATATATAATATAACATTATCATATGTTGAAAGCGTATGGTGATACTTTGAATTTTTAAGTTCGTTTTATTCCATCAGGGGAGGCATGCATTATGTACAAGCAGAAGCGGTAAGCACAACACAGAAATTTTTTTCCCCTGAAAAGTTTTTATTCCTATGAATATATACTGCGAGATTTCAGTTGAGATTTCTATTGCATCTCAATCACATGTAATCTCATGTAACAGGATCAAGGATATTTTTAAAAAATGTACTCGGCTGGGCAGTTTTTGTCCCTTCTCTCGGAATGTGGGAATTTGTCTGTACAGCCGACCACCCCGCCACCACTAAACGTAGCAGTATCGACAGGATTTGTTGTGGCTGACTGTGGACTGTAGCAATGTCCATTCTTACATGGATCGAATCTGTCAAACTTATATTCTCTTCGAGATAATTGGCCCCCAAGTGGTCAAAAACTGACCACCTCCTCCTCTACAAACAGTTGGCAAAAAACTGGCAATTTTAGACATCGTGTCCTTCAAAGTCCTAAGATTACTTGATACCATCAGTACTGAACTCAAGTCATTGTTTTCAACTTGCAGATGTTTTCTATGATCGGAGATTTCTTGGCATTCCTTTAAATAGCGGTAAACAGTACCGATTCCTCCACAAATGCATTTACTTTCCTGCGTCCTTCCAAATCTTTGGAAATATGCAGGAAACCTCCCATGTCCTGACATAATTTGGATAACCAAGCGGTTGGCATCTTCTTATTTTTATTTCTGGATTGGAATTTGTCGGCTATCAACCAATTCAGCAATTTTACAAAATTTCTGTTGAATTAATTAACTAAGACAAGTGGAATGGATCAGGAATTATGAGAATAATTTTAGAATGAATGTACTATTACTAAATTATTAGGGGTTCAATTTAATTTTAAAGTGTGTGTGTGTGTGTGCGTGCGTGTGTGTGTGTGTGCGTCAAACTAAATGTTGGAACTTATCTTTCAACAAGAATCCCCCCCTTTTACTAAAACATTTCTTTCACCCAAATGTTATACTTTTGTTTTGGACTTTTTGAAACTTATCATTCAGCCAGAATGAATACTTTACTTAAACTCATAACTTGATGCTGTAGTGGAAATCGAATGTTTAGAATTTATTTTCCAACAAAAATTGCTACTTCATCTAGATATAATAGTTTATCAAATGTCTTTATTATAAAAATATTACAGAAAATAAAGTCATACTTGAAAAAGTTTTTGCTACAGAAATGTGCTGTTCCCATTTTATTAAAATATTTTACATACTTTCCCTATTTTTTCCCATTCACTTGCGTTTAGAATGGATATTGGAGTGGATGGATATTGGACATTGGAATATGAAAGTAGCATGACTGGAATATAAGCAAGTCTCTCTTTTCAGGAAAGTGTTACATTCGTTTTTCATTTGATTTTTCATTTATTTGCTCTCATAAGAGATAATGGAATAGATAATGCAGGATAGGCATATATAATTCAATAAGTACTTTAAATTAGATTTAAGTAAAACATTAGCAAAATGAACTTTTGAAATAGGACAATTGATGCTTGCTTTTCAATTTTGCTATAAAACTACAGTTTTTTAATAACTTTGTTTCAACTTGCTATATATTTCTAAAAACAAGTAAAACACATTTTTAAATGCGGACCAGATATTAATTTTACATTCAATTACAAAACTGCTGGAATGTCAAGTATTGTTATTCATCAAATTAAATTACAGGGAAAATAAGTGTTGAGAAATGATAAATATTATTAAGCAAATCGTCATTTTTTTTTTTTTTTGCTATAACCTAACATTTTTAGTACCTGGTTGGAAATGAACTACCGCGTGGTTATTATTCGTCTGAACACAGGGAGTCCAAATCTCTTTGATATGCAAATAAAATCTACCTCCTGTATTGCGTTCAAATAATTTTTTGTCCTGTCGTAGTTTACCTGGCAGTTATGTTGAATATTGTTTGCCTGTATACAGGGAGTCATTCAAAGCATTGCAAATAAAATCTACCTCCTCTATTGTGTTCAAAATTTTGCTTCCTGTCCTAGTTTACGTGGAAATGATGTTGTATTTTGTTTGTCTGAACACAGAGAGTCATGCAAAGCACTTCTAAACGCAGATAAAATCTATCTCCTGTATTTTTGTCCTGTCGTAGTTTACCTGACAATTATAACCATTTATAATAGATGTAGTTATTTTGAATAACCTTATATATAGGCTTCAAATCAGTGGTCGTTCAAAGACAAGACAACACACACGTTCGTTTCAACTATCATTAAATATTTTATAGGATTATTATAGTATCTCATATTCACTGTTATAGAAATTTAGTAGCAATCTTTTTTTAAAAATGCTGAGCGATCTTAAATAAACAGTCATACTTTATTCAATTCAAAGTACCAGAACTCTCCAGGCACATTTCCACCCAGAATCCATCATGTTCGAAGTACTAAATGATCCTGCTAACTCTGGTTGGTTCTTTGCCGCACATTCGAACGTTCCATCCTCGATGGTCAACCCATCGATAAAAAGAAGCCTGTTGTGAATACGTAATTCAATTTACGATCAGGCCAAAAGTAAATGACCATTCCTTCCTTTCTGTGCTTTATTTATCATTTATTTGTTTATTATTTTTTTATATCTGGTGACGAAGACTTGTAGTATCTTTTTTTTTTTACCATCTGTTTATCAGCTTCTCTTGAATCGAGATCTGCTGTTCTTCTCCTACTGGTTTATTATTTAACTTGACCCTTCTTCTTCTCGTGACGCGTAGTAATAAAAGCAGCGAAGAAAATTAGAAATTGCTGATATTATCGTAAAACTAATACATAATAGGTTTGTTATTATTGTCATTAAAAACATTGTGGGTTCTTTCAATGCGATTGTGTTTGTCTTTATACCTCCGAGGACGTTTGTTTTATTTAATATCATTCTCATGGTATAATGTCATGGGACATTACAGGGAAAGGGAAAATCACTTTTGTCTGGGTGTAATGGCTGCGAATGTGATGTCATGCTTGTTATGTTCATTCCCTTACCTTCATTCCAAATGCTTTTTGCTGCGGAATAATTATACGAACCGAGCAGATATAATTCAATCTGTGTAATAATATATATTTCACCTCTCTTGTAGGTTTAAAAACAAAGGATTAGCTTCTTCGTTTTTTTTTTTAGCTGCAATCAAACTTATTGTTACATGGGTAAAGAACCCCCCCCCACTGTGTAGCTTTCTATCTGATAGCGTTTAGATCAGTGTCTTATTTTGGGGCTGGGTCGATGTATGCATTCATGGATCACTTGTTTAGAGATGCACTCCTTTCTTGTGTACCGTTTTCTCGTAATAGGATTCATTTTCTTTGAAAAAGATTATCTGAGATTCTAATGTATGAGTCAAGTAAGAATTAGAAGAAAAAAAAGTTCTAAAAATAAAAAGTAAACGCATCCTAAAGAATCATTATCTTTACTAATAATAAAGACGAATTTGTGCAGGCACTTAATAGATCAAACGTTTGATAGAGATTTGATGATCAGATGTTTGATTTTTGATAGAGTTGCCAAAGATAGCTCATATATTCCTTGGAAAGTAAAAATGCATATTTCTGAGCAATTTTTTAAATTTCTAATTAGAATTTTAATTAATTAAGAACTAAGCTAAATTTGAGATTCTTTTCTGAATAACTACCAAAAATATTATTGCTCATGATTTGTTTTTAATCGTTTCAAAATTTAAAAAAACATCGTTTTCATGTTATAAATATAATAATCAAATAATTGTTTTGTCACATTTTTGGTAGTTTTTTTTGCAGTATTTTTTATCCAATTTACAACAATTTTTTACATTAGTTATCTGAAAATTTTTAACAATAATTGCCTCCTCACATATTTAATCTCCTCAAAAAATAATATGAATTTCTTTTCATTATATGAATTTATTAAACAATTTTTGTCCCTTTTTCGGTAATATTTAACAATATTTTTTGTTTAATTTACAACAATTTATTACATTACCTATCTGAAATTTTTTAACAATAATTGTCTCATCAGATATTTCCTCTTCTCAAAAAATGATATGATTTTCCTTTCATGATACGAATTAAATAATCAAATAATTGTTTTGTCTCATTTTTGGTAGTTTTTTGACAATATTTTTT
>JAOUZG010022949.1:1252421-1272296 GCA_026289955.1 Argiope argentata
TATATATATATATATATATATATATATATATATATATAATGATATTTTAAACTCTAATTTTAAATGTAATAAATTCCGAAAGTGTTGTCTTAATTTAGCTCATAGATCCATTAATATATCAAATAAAAGTATTATAAAGTAAATGCATTTCGTCCGCTTGCCAAGTGGATGGATAATATATCTCCAGTGTAAATATTCTTTCAGAGGATTGCTTCGATGAGTTATAAATAACTTATATAAAATAGATTCTTCTAAAATAATCCCGTTTCTCTTGCCAAGATCAAATGTATCAGAATTCATGTCAAAATACTACACATAGGAGATTTATAAGAATATCATAGTAATATTTTAGTCTTATGACTAGAGATAAAGATTTCGGCTCTTTTTTTCTACCTTCTTGCTCAATGTAAACTTACGGCTGTGTGTGTGTGTGTCAGTCTTGATAGTTGTTCGTCTGCTGACCTGTCTCGTTGTATGGCCAACACATTCCTTCATCTTTAATATTTTTAAAGATATAATGTAAAAGTCGAATGGGGTATATTCCCATGACTTAGCTAAAAGTAAATTAGTAACTTTGTCTAGTGCATATTTCGATAGTATCATAAAAATGCCATTTAATATTTGCGAAGAACAAAATTTCGTGAAGTGAGCGTAGTTTATACCCCTGCATCTCCACCAAATGATAAGTTTCGACAATCACTATAAAGGTGAGGAGCCAAAAAGTGTGGTGACCGATGACAAAGAACAACCATCTGCAGATAAGGAGGTGCCTCTCGAAGATGCAATCACTCGTGTCAAGAAATTTTCCCCTCAACTTCGCTCGAAAGCAATCAGCAGCAATCATGGACGCCGTGGAAAAAAAAATATATGGCTGATTCTTGTCTTTCATTTTCTTCCGAATATTTTTTCTTTATTTTTATATGTCTTTTTCCCTTTTTACATTGGTAATTTGGAACTTTCTTCTTCCTTTTCTTTTTTATATTTTCTTTTGCTGAAGGAAATTTTCTTCTCCGTCCAACCTGCCTTGCTAAAAAGGGGGGTCTGCTATAAGAAAAGTGGTTGTTTTATGACTTTCCGTAAAAGTACGAAGCTTTTATCTACGATGCTCAAGTGCTGATAGTGTTGAAGAGCTGGGAACAAGTTGTGTGGTGTAGTGTACATGTGATGAACTGACTTTGATTGGGTGATGACAAGTTGCAATAGTGTGTGAAAGAGGGAATTTTATGTTCCATCTTGGTCAAAGGGAAAAAACTCAAAATTTAAAACAAAAAAAGACAAAAGAAAATATCTCTAATGGTTACACTAGTTCTCTATTAATGCTCTTAATTTTTGAAGATTATTGAAGATAGTTTAAAATGACTATTTTTTTGTTCAGTTCCTACAATTAGTTCACATTCTCCCTATATATATATATATATATATATATATATATATATATAGTTCAAATTTTCAATCGTTAATAAAATACCTTTTATTCAGCCACTCAAGTTCCAACACATCTTTTATAAACTTGTAGCGGATGACATTTAATGTCAATACATTTTTTTCAAATATTAATTCATTAATTTTTTTTATTATTATTTAATTAAAAACTAACTTTCCTGCCAAAAATTATTATTTCTCCACCGCCAAATGAGTAAGACTTCAATTTGTTTTTCCCCCACGCCAATGAGTCTAGGCTTAACGCTTTCGGCCGATTATTCCTAACGATTCTGTTTATTTTTTTAATGTTTGATGCATTTAAAACTAAACATTGCTAATTGATCGATTTTTCGGATTCATTTTGAAGTACTTTTGAATTAAAATAAAACAGAATGAAGGAAATTAAAATTTTCTTATCTGTATCGCGTTAACTTAACTGGGGTAGAAAATTCACGCATTTGCTTTGCCACAATTGGCAGTTTGCGCAGTTTGTTTTTCCCCTACTCTTATTGGGTTAGGCTTAATATGTTTTTGACAGATTACTTCAAAAGATTATGAATATTTTCTTAGGGTTTGAAACCTTTAAAATTAAACATTATTAAGTAATCGATTTTTCTTATTCATTTTGAAGTACTTTTGAATAAAAATAACGTATGGAAAGTGTTGTACAACTCAAAACGTTCACAAGAAGAATTTTACTTCGTATTTCGTTTAAAAATGTAACTCTATGATGCGCAGTAACAAATTGCGCATGCTTGGATCTATCAACAATTTTATGCTGTATTTGCATTGCTTATATTTTGTACAAACTACACAAGAGAAAAAAAATGAAAAATGTGTTTAGCGTTCACCTTTTGGAACTTGCAAATTAAAGGAGAAAAATTAAAGTAGCGCATATATTAGAAAAATCAACTGAAAACTACTATTAAGTGAATAAAAAGTTCGAGAATTTTTCTGGATTTAATAATATTTTTCCTTCTACATTATATCATCGAGAGCTATTTCTTTCCTTGAGATTAAATTCCCAGCAGCCAAAATACTTGCGCATAATATATCCCCTCATTAAGTAAGGCAAAGAAATTCCCTATATTGATTATTCCCCATCCCGGTTTTAATTTTTTTCCAAGAGACATTTTTTCTTCTTCAAAATCTTCAGGTTGGCATTTTAAGGCGTAATTATCAAATTAAGAAAACACTCCGAGAAACGAAGAATATATCTTATATTGATTTTTTCAGCATTTTACAGCCAAGAGAATGACTTTTTCTCAGCCAGCGCGCGAGAAAACAACAAGATATTGATTTTTTTTATTTTTTTTTAAAAAGGGAAATAACAGATATCAAAGAAAAACGAGAGAGAGAGAAAATATTATTAAGAAATGAATGGGAAGATGGGCAGGGGGAAACTCTCAGCATTGACCACAATTTGGCACCAAGCATTGTAGATTTCTATTTCTTTAGGTGATTTTTTTTTTTTTTTTACTTTTTCTTTTTTTATCGGAAATTTACCACATAAAAGCAAGTACGGGAAAATGTTATCCGTTGTAGTTGCTTATTATCTAAGGGAACCAATATTAAAAAGAGGGAAAAAAATCGTAAATGCTTCTTTTTTCCCCTCCATCTAGAAAATGAAACAAAGGTGAAAGGTAGGAGGGGGAGTGAGGCAATGAAATGAAACTTGAACGATTTCTTCTGTTTCTGAATTTTCTGGAATTTTTTTTTTCGTTCTGTTTTTCCAATTCCAATACATTTTTTTTTCTTTTATTCCCCAAAGAATCGATTATAAAAATCTTTTCTTCCTACCATTTCATCTTTCTTTTTTTATTATTATTAATAGTTTTATATACATAAATACTGCTTACCAGTTATACGTTCACTGTCAGTATTTTTTCTGAAATATTTACCGACGAAGCAACGAAAAAGTAAAATTTGTTGGTGTTTACTTTTTCGTCTCAAGTTGTTTATTTCCCCCAAACTTGCAGTTTTCATGACTCATTGTTCGGTAAAACTGCCCCTTCATGCAAACATATACTGAACCACATTTTCAATTAAACTGTAGATTTTATTTAATTGATTTTAATAAATTATTTGATTTTGCAATAAAAATTAAAAGATTAAAATGAAATCTGCTTTGCATATTTCAATGTATCATGTCAGAACATCATTTCACACGCACACACACGCGTCCAATATTGCATATATATCTTAAATAATTTATTGCTTGTCTGTCCATCTGCATGTACACGCAATCTTTCAAGAGCAACCCCCCACTCCCCCTTTTTTTTCCACGCAGGATTTGTCCGTATTAAAATACTTCCAATCATAGCTCTATCTGTAAATTAAAAATTCTTTTCTAGAATTTACTCTTCCGTCTTGCATTCAAGATAACGAAAAAAATTTACAATGGAAATGAAAATTTTTATCTTAACGTGAGAAACAAAGTAACATTATATTCTTATCTCCCGATATCCTGTCTTGAGAATTATTTATTCAGAATTATTTAAATTTCGGCGTTTGTTTCGCACCAAGGTGGGCAAAACTTTCCGAGCGCGGGTTTCCGGATTTCGGTACAAACGACGCCCCAAAGGCATCTCAAGGTTCATGCTTGACACTGTGATGGATGTGTTTTTAAACGTTTCGAAAATTGTTTTCTTTTCCCTCGCCTGCACTTATTTATGCTTTAATTCAAGAAGCGTTCGATTATACTCTTGTTGAAATTGTTAAAAAATGTAGAAGCGTAATGCTTAGATTCTTTTTAAATGTAAATTTTGCAATACAATAGAAATTTATAAATAGAAAGCCTTGGAAAAGTTGGACCACTTATTACTTT
This sequence comes from Argiope argentata, assembly GCA_026289955.1. Taxonomy (NCBI): domain Eukaryota; kingdom Metazoa; phylum Arthropoda; class Arachnida; order Araneae; family Araneidae; genus Argiope; species Argiope argentata. The sequence continues at coordinate 1,256,671 of JAOUZG010022949.1, forward strand.
CTTTTATACGAAGTTTACATTGAGAAAGTGTTATTATTGTTTAAAAACAAAATATGACCTTGAGATTTTGATGAGTTTCCACGCTTTAGATTTTCTTGGTCCTTCTTTCCTCCCCCCCCCCCAAAAAAATGGCTAATATATCTGTCTACCCTTGAACATGATAATTCAGTGAGAGGAGATGTCCCCTTAAAAGTGGGGATTTCTTTCTAGCATATATTCTCTAATAAATGCTTTAATAGCCCAATTCAGTCAGTGGGGATGTCTCCTCAAAACATTCTAGCATATTCTACAATAAATGCTTTAATAAGATAATTCAGTCATTGTGGGTATCTCCAAAAAACTTTTTAGCATATTCTCTAATAAATGAGTTAATAGGATAATTCAATCAGTGGGGGTGTCTCCTCAAAACTTTCTAGCATATACTCCAATAAATGCGTTAATAGGATAATTCAGTCATTGTGGGTATCTCCAAAAAACTTTTTAGCATATTCTCTAATAAATGAGTTAATAGGATAATTCAATCAGTGGGGGTGTCTCCTCAAAACTTTCTAGCATTTTCTCTAATAAATGCTTTAATAGGATAATTTGTGATAATTTTTGAGGCCTATTAATTAGGAATTTCTATTTAATTAATTTACAGTCATTTTAATAGTTTGTATTTAATAAATTAATTTAGTGACATTTTAATAGTTTGTATTTAATAAAGTAAATTGTATCAGTTTCCAGAAAAATTGCATTTTTTAAAATATAATTTATAGTGTTCTTATGTTTGAAGAAAAATCTAGAGTCATAAGAAATCCCTGGCAGAATTTTTAAAAATTTTTATTTATAATTTTTGAATTCTAGAAAGTGCCATTAGAAACGGCTGCATATTTGCTCATGTAAATTAGAAAATAAAATTCGTCATTAAAAATATGTTCTAAAATGCATTCCATGAAAAAAGTTATTATTATTACATGACGAGTATGACCTCTAAATCTTTTCACCATCTTTGAGAAACGTTTTAAAGTATAATTTTTCGAAGAAAACGGGTGGAAAGAAAGAGAGTAACGTTCTCTTCAAATTTGCTTCTGGGTATTTTCGGTTTTACCATTACTTTTAACGCAGAACGAGTTTTATAAATCGGTTAAAGAGAAAATGAGACATAAACCTTAACATGGCAATATATAAAAAAATGCCAAATTAAGAAATCAAACAAATGAAGATACACTTATTAGTGTTTCCTCAAAAGACATATTCGGAAGAATCGTGACAAAGTTTTTATCCTTAAGTGAAATAAAGAACATAAACATTATTATACCTAGTATTGTTAGTGTTCTAAGTAAAATAATTAAAATATAAGAAAAAGAAAAATGTCAAAACGAGTCATGCTTTGAGGAACTCTCTTAATTAAGTAAAACCTCAGTGAAAAAAGAATATATATTTGGTAAATAAAAAATAAAAATAACGAATACTTTTTTTTTACTTATAAGACTGTTTTTTTATTGCTCTTATGCATGCTAGTGTTTTCTTTAAAACTCGTAGGGAATTAAAAATTGTATGACAAGAAAAATGAAGCATTTAAAAACTTTTTATTCTATTTTTCTGTTCTTTTTAGGGTTAGCTGCACGCAGTCGTACTTCGTGAGCGAGCTCTCTTGGTGTCCCGAATCAGACCTCAAAGGGGCCCGCGATGCTGTTCTTCAGGTGTGCACCTTGGGGTCGCCTCTGGAGGTGGAAAAGGGCTCCCAGGTCACCCCTTCCACAGGTATGAAAGCTTTGTGTTCGATTTCTCTCTGCTGTTGCTTATGGGCTGATGTATTATTTTCTTCAGAATTTATTGAGTGGATCGTGATTTTACATACACTTTGAAATTCTTTTAATAATCTAAAATCTTTTTAATAATTCAAGAATTAATAATAAATAAGTCTTTTTTTTCTTGTGAAGCGATATTTTTTTATTAACTTTGCAATCGATAGAAATCCTTTTAATGATTCTGAAATTAAATTGCAATGTTTTATTAATAAATTTCTAAAATAGTATATATATTACCTGGTATAATAGGTTAGTACAATCTGATAATTTTTGTAGTTGAGTATATATCTCTTCGATGAAATCAATCTAACGTCGCAGTCATATGATTACCCTAATCATTTAGCATTTTAAAGCAACTTTTTTGAAACTAAAGTCAGATGTATATACGCAAAGGCTTTCCAACATTAAATAGACGCGACGCGTTCATAGATGACAGAATTTATGACAAAGATTACATTTTTACATAAATGTTTCGTCAAAATGAATCAAGAAAAATTCGAATCGTTTTTTTTTTTTTCGAATAAAGATTATCTATAACAATACCTATTATTTCTCTACATAAACTTTTCATATCGCTAACAAGTAATAAGTCAAGAAATAAAAAAAGCAGCTTTTTCGTCAGGTTTTTATTATTTTTTTCTAAATACTGAGTTTGATAAAATATTTTGATGATTAGAAGAACAATGATATTTTAAGAATAAAATGTTGGAATACTAGTAAATTTATTGATTGATTGTCATAAGATAAAGTAAGTAAAAAAATAATATAAGTAAAAATTATTATAAGTATTATTATTATTATTATTTTGGCATTGGAATTTTCTTTACCGGAGTAAATTTATAGATATTATAATGACGTGACAAACGAAATACAGGACATTATTTAGCATCAAACTGTATATTATTTATCATATGTGATATCATACTTTTTCCTTTTTAAATCTTCATGATGCCCAATAATGAATGACACTATGAATTTGATGTGTATCATGTGATTCTATTAACTTTAAAAAAAAACAAAAGTGCTTTCTTTTTTATTAAATAATGATAAACGTCTGATTGCTCAAATCTTTCTATCCGTCTTTAAAGGATTAAATAAATTTTTTTAGTAAAAATATTTTTTTAAAAAAAATAAGCCTATAAAGAAGAATTAATTATAATAATAGTACGATTGATCAATTAAAAATCGCATCTCTTATAAAAGAGAAAAAAATCTAAAATTTATAAAGAAATTCGAAAATCTAAATTTACGAATTTCCTTCAGGTGTATGTATTGGAATAGAACTTTAATGTTTAATTTATAGCTAATATAATTTTTATTTTTTCCTACATAAATTTCTTGACTGAAATTAATTTCGATACGATAGTTATTTGCCATTTGTTTAATCGTTTTATTATCTTCTGCATAGTTCATTAATCTATGACAGTTTTTGAAAATAATATAATTATTAATAATATATTTTCCATTAATTAATTACTTTATCATGTAGCTTTCCCTTTGTATTTTGTTGCCACATAGCAGAAATTATAGTAAAAAAATAAAAGATTGAAATTCCAAAATATCCATTTATTGTTAGCCAATATTTATAAAAAGAGAAAAAGTAGATTTAGACAAACGATATTGATTAATCGTTAAATGCTTTAATATAACTCGATTAACTTTTATCTGATTAATTTTACTAAACATTGCTTATTTATTAATTTGCATTAGTTTTGAAACAATGTAACTATAAATTATACAATTATCTTAATTCAATATCTCATAAAATGATTTTTTTTACTTTCAGTTTCCAGAAACAAAACTATAATAAAAATGAAAGATAAAAGTTAAAAAAATATCCGTCTGTAGCTAATCAATATTTGAAGAAAGAATTTTAAGATTCATCAGACGATAATAATTAACTGTTAACCACGCTTATAAAAAAAGGAAAAACGTAATTCCAAATTGAAAAAACGAATTATTTTACAAATAACTATTTGTGTAATTTTATAATTTACGATAAGCAATTTAAATTTGTTTAATGTCTAGTTGAAAGAGATTTACAAAATTTAAATTTATCCGATTGTATTGATTAACGTGCAATACAATAAAAAAAAAGATTTTTCCTATTCATCAAAAAAAAAAATTATCCGACTTTTATGTACGTAATTTTTAAGTTTACACTAACGAATTTTTATTTGTTTGATTATGTTTCAGATTTATCTATATATTCGTCTTATTTTACAAATGAAGATCTTTTATAAAGAAAAAAAATTAAGATTAATTTTGGGTAAATGAAATTTTTTTAAATTAAAAATTGATTCGAACAATATTAACCATGCTATTAGTATTCGGATATAAATTAAATTTGTTCCATACATAATAAATATTTTATCATTCTTATAAATTTAAATTTGAAAAATAAATATTTTAAAAATAAGAAGAGCGTTTATAAATTGGTTCCTTATTAATAATTTTTATTTCTGTCCAAATAATGAAAATTATAATTTTTTTTCATCTACTGAAGTTTATTTAATGATAATCTGTGGTTTAAACTTTTTCTTATTTTTATAAATTTTCTGTTTATTAACTTTGGTTTTTTTTTCAGCCAATGAAAAATGATAAATTTTTTGTTGTTGTTATTAAATAAAACTTTCATTTGGCTTTTTGACAATTTATTGAAGAATTTGACAACTTTTCTTAATGTATCAAATTCTTCTGTGTCAATTCTTAATGTATCAAATGCAGTTGTATGCAAATTGTATATACATATTACTGCCTATACAATTTATTTTTTTATTTATTTGAAAAACGCTTAAAAAATATTACTTGATTTCTGAAAAGATTACACTATAGAGTAGAATTCTAAAATTAGCAGATGGATATACAAAGTATGGTACTTAAGTAAAATGCCCTTCAAAATTCATAGTGGCATATGATACCGTGGAATTTGCTTTATATAATTTTGTTTGTCGCTTTCTTTTCAGAAGAACATGGAGAGGGATCATCAACAAAGATGACAAGTACCCTTTCCGAAGAGGTGAAAAAGAAAATGGACACCTGTCCGTATGTCCTGGACATTGATCTTGACTTCTTCTCCACTAGAAACCCTTTCTATTCTGTTTTTAATGAAAAACAGTTTGATATATTGCGCAAACTGTACCACTACGAGCACCCTACAGAACTTACGGATGAGGTAAGTTATTTATTATTCTTTTTTATTCGTGAATTGTAATCTTTGACTTTGTCGATGATGATGTTTTTTAAGTAAAGAAATACCATTTATTATTCACAAATTTATTAGTTCCATGCATAATTTTTCGCATTTATTTAAAATTTTGTGCTATTTATTGAAATAAAGCGTGGCAATTGGATGAATAGACGGTTAGGAGCAGGTCAGATTTAGAAAGATTACAAATATATTCATATTTTTATTTAATTGTTCTAAGCAAAATTTGTAAGGGAGGGGACAAATAATAATTTCTTTTCCTCCACAGAATGAATTCTTATTGGCTACGTTGTTCGTTTATAAATATTTTATTAATTAGTATGAATAACTGGTGCAGTAACAACCTATTAGAAATAAAATATATAAATTAATTGCATAAACTGTAAAAGATAATTCAGTTGGGACTTTAAACAGTTATTGCTTATGTATGAGATATTCACATTAGTTATAACTTTTAACAGCTCAACTTTCTGTGCATAAGGAGAAAAACTCAACGCTGAATTTTAGAAGAATTTTTATATACCGTTCTTGTTTCGATTTGTAGCTCGGAATAAACAAGAATTCAAATTTCGTTTGTGTTTGCGTTTAGAAGTCATTTATTGCAAAACTGCCGTAATTAAAAAGAAAACAAAGGTTTTGGAATATTCTAGTTGATTTGTTATTAAAAATACGAAATGCTTCATTCAAAAAGGGAACTTTTTAAAATTCTTTATATACAGTGTTCCTAATATATATATATATATATATATATATATATATATATATATATATAGCAAGTTACATTTTTCCCCATGTTGTTAGGATTTAAAATTTTGATTCATGTGTACTTATTAGATAATTTTTGACCTATCAATTCTATAATAATATACAAAAAGATAAAATAATTTATCTTTTTTATTCATCTATTCATTTCATATAATTTTTCAAAAATGATGTGCACGCCTTTTGTTACAGAAGATGATGCATTTAGCAAATGTATTTAGGCTTAAAGAAAATTCTACATTAAAAAAACTAAGATGAAATTCCATAACTAACAATATAATTAACTTTAAAGATGCTGGAATATTCTATTTGTTTTTCTTTAAATTAAAATCTATGTAAAGAAAAAGAAAAATTAATTTCGTTTTCTTTCCCTTATTGAACTGTTTATGTTATGAAATGAAAACAAGGCAATGAAATAAAAATAAATTGCAATTACATTAGCATTTAAGAAATTCGTCCCTGTGAAATTTCAGTAATTTTCAATAATAAAAAAGACGATTATTTTGAATCATATTCCTATTTTTAGTTCTCAGAATTCATAGTAAGATAGTTGCAGTTGTTTAATTTTCCTTTATATTTTTGTTTGAAAGAAAAAAAAGATATTGAATTGGTTTCATCTTTAAAATACCTTATGGTATTCATAAAAAAACAATGCAGCATCTGAATTTGAAATTTTTGATTAACTATTCAAGAAATTACTGAAAATAAATTTGTTTCAAAAAAATTATTCAGAAAATTTAAAACTTAACATCTTTTACTTCCGATTTAATTTTTTCATGACCATTGCTTATTTAGAATAGATACTGAAAATGAGCAAAACTCATATGATTATAATTTAATAAATTTAATATGCGTTTTCAATTTTATTTTAAATATTTTTTGATAACTCTTCATTTATTAAATAAATAATAATTTTTTTGTAAAATTCGATAAATCTGAATGATTTTTCAATGAAAGTAATTAAATTACTAACTACACAGTACTTTCTGCATTGTGTTTTATTGAATAACAAAAAGAAATACAACAATTGCATGGTCATAGTTTTTATTTCAATCTAAACAATTTGTAATACACCTCACCTGTAAATCACAGTTATAGAAACAATCATGGTACAGTATTTCTTTGATTGAATGATGTTCTTGAAAGATCTGCTCAAACACTCCACCTATAAAAATAAGACGGGATAAAAAGTCACTCTTTAGCACAATTTCAATCCCACGCTTTTCGCGGGGTGACATTTATTTCTTTTTCATATGCGTCGAATGATTTTTACTACTACAGTAAACTTTACCTACTGTAGCTTTATAATATTACCGTTGTAATAATACACCTAAACAGCATAATTACATAAACTGTATGAAAACAAGCCCATTTGCGAGCATTACGTCTAAATAATGATTTGAAAATACCTTTCCATCCTTCAAAGTAAAATTAATGTTGATAGTTATTTAGATGCAAAAAATAAATGTTTTATTTTATAATGACTTAACCTGAGAAATAGTATAAAATAATGAGATGCGTTTTCCAAAATGCTTGGCATTAGTTGGTGAAATCATTTTGAAAAACCCAGGATAAACTAAACGTATAAAAACCTTTGGCCACCAAAAAGGAATTTCTGTACAGACGCATAAATAATTTGAATTTACACAGGACAATTTCTGGAAAAATCTACCTACAAGTCGATCCTTTTAAAACAATCAAATGAAAATTGAAGTCTTAAAAAATACAAAATTTCTCAACAATACAAAATTAGATTTGTTTTCGTACATATTAAAATTTTGTATCCATAAAAAACTCCATTGAATCTCTTATGAAATTGTTGGGAAAATTTTCTTATAAGCCAGTCTCCCTTTAATAATCAAATTAAAATCCAGCCCCAATTTAAAATTCTTCAGATATAGAGCAAATTAAAGTTAATTTCTAAACACTTTAAAAGCGCATATTCATCCTGAACTCCATTAAATATCCATACTCTTACAGGTCAGCCCTTCTAAAAAAACTCATTAAAATCCAGCCCCAATATAAAATTCTTCAGCTATCCAGGAAACTAATGATAATTTCAAAACATAATAGAAGTTTATATTTATCCAGAATGGTATTAAATATCCAAATAAATACTCTTACAGATCAGCCCTTCTAAAAGAATCAAATTGAAATCCAGTCACAAAATAAAATTCTTCGGCCATCCAGAAAACTAACAACTGTTTCAAAACAGAAAAAAAAGTATATATTCCTTTTGTACATTTTAACTATCCAAAGAAATACTCCTACAAGTCAACCCTTCTAAAAAAAGCACATTGAAATCCAGCCTCAATATAAAATTCTTCGGCCATTCAAATAACTAACAACTGTTTCATCAAAATAAAATAAAAGTATTTATTCACCAAGCACCTTTTAAATGACCAAAGAAATATTCTTACAGGTCAACCCTTCTAAAAGAAGCACATTAAAATCCAGCTCCAATATAAAATTCTTCGGCCATCCAGAAAACTAAAGACAGTTTCAAAACAAAAAAATAGCATATAATCCTCCAGTACCTTTTAATTATCCAAAGAAATACTCCTACAAGTCAACCCTTTTAAAAAAAGCAAATTAAAATCCAATTCCAATATAAAATTCTTCGGCCATTCAAAAAACTGACGACTGTTTCAAAATAAAATAAAAATGTATATTCACTCAGAATCTTTTAAATATCCGAAGAAATACTCTTACAGACCAATCCTTCTAAACAAAGCTTATTAAAATTCACACCCAATATAAAATTCTTCGGAAAACTAATGATAATGAATGGCATTAAATATTCAAATAAAAACTCTTACAAGTCAGCTCTTCTAAAACAAGCAAATTGAAATCAAGTCCAAAAATAAAATTCTTCGAAAATCCAGAAAACTAGCGACAATTTCAAATTAGAATGAAAGTATATATTCCTCCAGTACCTTTTAATTATTCAAAGAAATATTCCTACAAGTCAACCCTTCTAAAAGAAGCAAATTAAAATCCAACTCCAATATAAAATTCTTCTGTCATCCAGAAAACTGACGACTGTTTAATGTATATTCATTCAGCACCTTTGAAATATCCAAAGAAATACTCTTACAGGCCAACCCTTCTAAACAAAGCTTATTAAAATCCAACCTCAATATAAAGTTCTTCGGCTCCAAAAAACTAACGACTGTTTCAAAATAAAATAAAAGTATATATTCACTCAGCCCCTTTTAAATAACCTAAAAAATACTTCTAAAAGTCAACCCTTCTAAAAGAAACAAATTAAAATCCAACCCTAATATAAAGTTCTTCTGTCACCCAGAAAACTAATGATAGTTTCAAAACAGAATAAAAGTTTATATTTATCCAGAACTCCATCAAATTGCCAAATAAATACTCTTACAAGTCAACCCTTCTAAAACAAGCAAATTAAAACCGTGTCTTTCGGACGATTCCACGAGAATATCAATGCATAAAAGTTCTTATCCACCCAATGCTGAATTTTTCTAGGCTCAACCATCCCTATAATTGCATTTAATTTACAGTGAAATCTCTGGAAATATTTTCCTATAATTCAATCCTTCTAAAACAATCGAATTAAAATCCTGCCTCGCCCCCCGTATGTAAAATTCATCAACCATCGAAAACTAAGCACATATTAAAGTTTCATCCACACACAACTCCACTGAAGCTCCAACGAAACGTTCCTACAAGGCGGCCTTCCCAAAACAAGCAAATTAAAATCCTGCCTTTTTGACAATTCCAATTCATTTACACCCGAACAAGAAATTCATTTAAGGAGAAAAGAGAGGGCGAGAGCCCCGTGCAATTTAAGACGATGCGAAAAGTTCCTCATTTTTATGCCGAAACAAATAGAATACTTGATGGATGTTGTTCTCTTGCTTCGAAATTAGCCCAGGGGGTGTCGTTTTCTCTCCTTACAGATAGCTTCCAGTTAATTAACTGCAGATCGCTTGAAAAGTACTCGCAGTTAACAGCAGCCTTAAATGAATTGTCCGATCGCATTCCTTCCTAATAAATAAGGCTTTGCTGTTCTCATCGAAGTGTGGTCCGCGACGAAAGAGAGGCCCTTTGTTTTAAGACTTCCGTTTGGCTGCTATGTATTGGTATAAAGGGTGGGGTGGATTTTCAAGTGTTCTTTCTGTATAAAAATCGTTTTCTTTATTTGAAGTATATGATTAAAATAGAATAGGTAGATATACATAACTATGTCTGAGAATTCTTTGATACATAGATATTATTAATTAAAAACTTTAAATAGTGAACTTTACAAAATTATGTAAAAAATAATTGGGAATAATAACGTGTGTGTGTGTTTGTGCTTCTTATTACTAACATATTTCTTAAAGTTTTTTTTCTCAAAATCCAATAGATGGCGTTATATAAGATTCGATGATGATGTTATGAGAAAATTTCACTTAGTAATCATATCATACAATTTTCAAAAATAAACCCATTAGATTTTTTTTAAAGTTAGGTTATAAAAGATTGCAGTTATTAGGTTTTAAATAGAATATTACAGAAACTATTCAGTCTATAACTACTCAAATGTTTTCAGATGCGAAGCGGGAAACTTCAATTTCATTTTTGCTCACTAATTTTGGAGTTTGTTATAATGAACTTCAGTCTCTAGAACTGTAAATCTGTATCAAATTTTGAGCAATTCGTCAAATGAATGATGATTGTCTGTTGGTCTGGGCATTTGCGTCATATAAATGCGATGCTCGAAAAAACACAATAAGACAGCTAAATGAAATTGACTATGTAGGCCTGGTATTACAATTAGACATACTACACTAAAATTTATTAATTTTAGCAATTCTAATATGAGTACTTACATTTTATTTTTTTACTTTATAATTTTCCCCAGATTTCTTTGACATATTCCATATTAATACGATAATGTCTAAAGATTGGCATATGATCTATAAATGGTTTTATATAATAAAATGGTAAGAAAAGTCGTATATTGATAGGAATAGATTTAAATTTTATTTCTTAAAAAATCATTCGTAACTTTTACATTATTTTCGGAGATATTATAACAAATTTTATATTCAAGACTATAAATTTGAGTTAAATTTTGAATTAAATCCGTTGAATTGTTAACTATTAAACGGCACTATTGTTGTTGACTAAATTAATATCAATTTGTTGACTCACTAAAATGATAGTATATACAGGCTATACCAAAAAGAAATTCCTATACACGACACGCATGATGCAAAAATAATTCAAAATAATCTATAGAGCAGACTTGTGGAGCTGCCGTTAACAGATTTGGTGGATAATTTTTAGAAGTAAATTGAATTTAATTAAAAAAATATCGAATTTTTATATCTTTAGTAATTTTAGAGCATGTTATCGCGAACTTGTGCATCCACAACTGTAAATCTGTACTGTCATTTAAATAGAATTCGTTAATTGTCTATTGGTATGACTGTTTGCATCATATAAATGCAATACCAAAAAAATACAATAAGGCAATCAAAATAAATTGACTATGTTGGCTCGAAATTAAAATTTGGATAAAATGATACATCCATTTTCTTCATATTTTATAATTGCACTGACGTTTGACAGAAAATGAAACTTTTTAATAGTATAACCAGACATTTGTGTGAAAATATATTTATCAAATTTCAGTTTAAATATCAAATATATATTTTTAGGGTAATCCCCTAGTTGCTTCCAAATGGGGCGTTAATCAACTAAACTAAATCTAAGTACACTAAACTAATCTAGGATAATTCTGAGTAATCTGTCTTTTAAACAATGCACCATATTCCATCAGATTAATTTTGATAAGGAAGTCTTCCTTAAATCTTTTCGCTCAAAATAAATTAACAACGGCAGCTGAAGTTTGAAAACTCTTACAGCTGGGAATTAGTCTCTAAAAGCCAGCTTTATGTTGACTAATTTACATCAAAATGTTCATATACTTTCGTTATTAATCCCGAGAACCTTCAGGATAGTGGCGATCGTTATATTTCGGAAGTTATGTTCTTATTGATTGATGGAATTAGTGTGTACGCTGTATACTGTATTCAAATTATACAATTAATTATCAGCTAAGTCAAACTGAAAATTTATCAGCACTTTCAACTTTCGAGGCTCAAATTCAAATGTTTATTAATTAGTGAAGAATTGTTTATGAATTTAATGTTTGTTCATTTTAATTCTTAACTGTTGACTTTATGGTGGAATTACTTTTCTTGTTGGTTATATGTCAATCAGTATTTGAAATAAAATAAATCAAAAGAAACCAAATTTCAAATAACACATCTCTTAAGATGTTGTTGTTACTTATGGCACTTGCCCATGGTCAAGCCCCCCGCTGATACAGCAGCAGGTTTAAGCCGAAAGGAACGTCTCTTGTTCTTAAAGTAGCGCCAACTAGGGCCAAGAGTTCGACTTAGCGACACACTCACCACAGTCGCTTTCTCAGCCCCTTTTTACAGAGGTCACACATCTCACAGATATCACACGGAAGAACAACCATGCCCTAACCTGGGACCCTCAGAACACGAGGAAGACGCGCTACCTCTGTACCAGAAAGCCAGCTCTCTTAAGATTTCGGATGCACATAATTTTACTCCATATTTCAGCGATATTTGTAAATTTATATATTTTTAAAGTTGAATCAAAAGAATAAAAAATAAATTGAATTTCCAGAAAACTCTAATAGACGTATTTTATTGTTTATAAATCATGAGATATCGAGTATTTGTTTAATTGAAATCAGAAATAGTTGAAATAAGCAATTGTCAACAACATCAGTATAATTTATTTACATATAGTAAGCGATCATTTCGACAGCTATTTTACACATAAAATATATGTGTTGACTTTTTTTTAAAGTCTTGTATTATTGAAAACTACTAATTGCTAATGCAGTAATTAATTAAGAAATTAAATGTTTTATGAAGGGCAGAATATAAGTGAGATATATTTATATCATTTGAAAAATTTTAAAGACCTCCAAATTAAAGGTATTTAATTTTTATTTAATTTTAGAACGGCCGAAGGAAATTGGATGAAATTTAGCAGAGATAGATTATAGTCTACAGAAGAACATAGGCTCATTTTTATTCCGGTTAATGAAGTGGTTCATTTTTTATTAATTAAAAACTAACTTTCTCGCCAAAAATATCACCTCAATTTACTTCATGATACAAGCATAAAAATGAGAAAATTTTGTCCTTCATTGATTTTATTAAGAGATTCTGATAGGAATTTCGTTTTCATGTGTGGACTCTTATTGTATCTTTTTAAAAATATGTTTGAGTGCTAAGGCTTTTTATTTTTCGTTCCTGGCGTGGAAATAACGGAATTAGCAATTATGTTCAGGCAACCAGGGACCTTTAAACTGACTTTTTTCAGTTTTCACCTTAGCAATTTGAAATTTTACAGGCATTAAGAATAACACTATGGGAGATGACACACAAAATTTCAAAACATTATATTAATTTATTTATGAGTTGGGGGGTGAAATAATATAATGTTAGCGATAAATAACGTTAATTGAAAATGTTCCAAACTCTCCGAATTTGTTCTAAAATGCTCCAATTTTTTATTATTACTTACTCTAACCCTTTTGAAAACAAAAATTGGGATTAATCATGAAGTTTGAGTACGAAATATCAAAATTAACCAATGTAATAACTCAAAACTACTTAAACTTTTTTTTAAAAAAATCAGTGGTTTTAAGTTATATTGGTTAATTCTGACATTTCGTAATCAAACTTTCGAATTAATCACAACTTTTGTTTCAAAAGGGTTAGATTGGACATTTTTCATTAACGTTATTTATCACTAATATATTATATTATAAAAAATAAAAAAAAAAATCTGAAAACAACTGTTTTAGCTTTTTGAATCGTTTGTTTTTATTTTTCTATTTCCGGTATTCTTTTAATATTATCTTATCTAATGGAATTCTTTGTGATTTATCGTAGGATTTCCACACAAAAAACCCTTTTCATCAGAACAAAAAAATTTTAAAAAATCTAATCGTGTTTTTTTTTCTCATTTTAATATTATCTTACTATTATAAAGGAAGGTTTATTAAATTTTTTTACTTACGCTGTTCTTCTGTTAATATAATTCGATATTTCCTGTTCATCTCTCTTGATTTTTTTTTCTTGCTGTACATATTCCTTTTTTCGATTAAATTTTTAAAAGTACCTGTATAGTACTAAGTACCAAGTTATAGTTTCAAGTTTTAGTTATAGTACCAAATTATAGTTACAGTTTCAAGTAAATAGCCTTTAAGTAGTTTTTCCCCCACGCTAATGATGTTAGACGTAACATGTTTTCGACCGGTTATTTCAAATTGTTTATTTTCGTAGTGTATGACAAGTTTAAAATTAAACATTGTTAAGTAATTAATCTTTCGACTCCTTCAGAAATGCTTTGGAATAAAAATAAAATAGATGAATCGAAATTAAAATTTTCTAATCTGCATTGCGTTACCCCAACTGGCGTTTAAAATTCACGTCTTTGCTTCGCTGCAATTGACGTTGAATTTATGCATGCATACGGTTTTGATAACATTTTACATTGTGTTTAGACTGTCAGTTCTTACATATACACATCAAAATTTCCACGCGTAGGAAGTCATTGGTAAGAGCTAGTAATATATATTTTTATATTTAGCTTCACAACTCGCATCAATTTCGATTTTTAATCCATACCTTATGCATAACTCGTCAGGTTTTAGAACACCCTTCATTAATCAATCATCTTTCTCGACGACAATGCCGCAATTAATGGCTCGGGAAAATAATTATGGAAATAGTGAAATAGATAATGAACGAGATCTGACTATATCGATAATGATCAATGTCCGATGATGAACAATGTCTTCTGGGCAATAATTAAATTTACCCGTTCCATGCCACAAACGAAGCTGGCGCCCACAAACGCACTTTCTTCATCTTTTCCGAACGAAGCAGGGGGAAAAGATATTTTCAATTTCAATTCTTTGGTCTCTACCGTCGTGAGATTTCATTCCGGAATGAATCAATTTATTTTAATTATCGTTGCATTCATTTCGGGGGAGGGGGGGGTGTTCTGGCCACGATTTTAATTATATTTTAAAATAAATGAAAGGGAAATAAATCTATCTCGGAAAGATTCTTTTCATTTCTGGTGCGTTATTCTTCGGCTTGCAGTGACCGTTGTCTGCTGCTCTCGGGGTTCTTAATGAAGTCACTTGTGGATCGCGAAAACTGTGAGTGCGTTCGAGGTTTAGTTTTGATGTCAGATGGCTGCAATAATTAAGATTTCTCTAGTAATCTTGTTTTGTTTGATTCTGAGGATGAAAATCCTGCTGTGATCCTTCAATAAAAGTATGGAGTCGGTTTGGCTCAAGTTTTAAGGAGAGTCCTTATTTGAAAGTTCTCCTATTTTTAACAAACACGGAAATTAAAAATCTCATGTTTTTTTAAGTTTTTATCATGTTAGAACATGGTATCATATTGGGAATGAAAAAAAAAATCCGTAGGCAAAAAATTGAAATTTTATTATCTGCACGAGCATTCAAAAAATCAGCATCTAATAACGCGTTGCCATCGCATTTACAAAATCTATGATTTTTAAAACAATAAGTTAATGACCACAGCAAATAAAACCTAAAAAAATGTCATTTTGAGCACGCGATTATATGAAATGAAATAAATAGGAAATGAGATATCTTTTTTAAACAATAAATGCGAGACAGAGTTATTTGGATCGTTTGCAGTATTAAAGTGACTCCTTCAATGAAACAATGAATATGAATAAAAGTATACATGAAAGATTATTACGTGCACTTTCAACTTTGATGCTGTGGATATATATATATATATATATAT
>JAOUZG010022949.1:1272396-1289133 GCA_026289955.1 Argiope argentata
ATATATATGGCGAAAACGTTAGTAGTGACAAAATCAAATGGGGGAAATTTTAACTATTATTATCATGCCAGAACATGATGTTGTTCTTGGGATGAGTTTTGACGTCAGCAAAAATTCGTAGGCGAAAAATTGAAATTTTATTATCTGCACGAGTATCTCAAACAAAAAAATCAGCTTTTAATAAAGCGTTGCTATGTGCATTTACAAAAGCTCTAATTTTTAAAAAATTACTGCCTTAAATAAAACCTAGAAAAATGTTATTTTGACCACGCGATTATATGAAATGAAATAAATAGGAAATGTGATATTTTTTGAAACAGTAAATGCGAGACAAAGTTTTTTCAGATCGTTTTGCAATACCAGAGTGACTCATTCGATGAAACGATTAAAATGAATAAAAAATAAAATTCAACTTGCACGAGCACGTGGTGCTTGGCCGTTCAAGAAATGATGTTCTGACATGATACATTGAAATATGCACAGCTGATTTCATTTTAATCTTTATATTATTTTCAGATGCTAATAAGTTCATTGCTTGAAATTTATAACGAGTCAGAGCAAACGTTAAATTAATTATTAAATGTGACATATCTTGCTTTACCATTGTGTTATCTAAATATATAATATTATATATTTAAAATTCATATTCAATTATTGATATTGTTTAAATATTTGTTATTACTTTGCCTGGTGAAAATATTAAATGTATCTCATTTATAATTTTCATTATTACAGTTTTCTCGATATATATGCGTGTTTTTCTTTTTATACTAACTGCAGATTTTGCCTAACTTTGATATGGATAAGGTTATATAGACCGTTTTCCGCAGTTTTATAAATTAGTTGAAAGTTAAGCAATTTTTTAAATTTTTTTTTAGCTGTACTTTCGAAAAATATTATTACACAAAATTTTCCCAATATTTTAAAACTCAAAAATTTTCTGTTAATAATACCAGTTTCATTTCCGTAAATTTTTTTCGAATTTGGAGAGCAATGGCCAAAAATCATCAAATAAACACATATTGTCTCTTTTAATTTTGCTTAATTCAGCAGCACAGTACAAAAACACAAGAAGAGTTCAAAAAAGAACAAATCATTTATCTCTTATATACTATGATATCCTCATAAATCACACACGTGTAGATATCTGAAAGGAATTCTTATACTTTTGACCTTATGTTGAACTTTAAACAAGGAGAAAGCAGGATCAACTTTAAAGAATCTGTTTATATAAGTTAGTTATTACTCATTGAAGGAATTCTTTAAAAGAATATTTACACAAGTGATTTATTATCCATCCACTCCTCAGCATTATCTGTATAATACTTATTTGATTTATTAAATAAAAAAAAAGGAAATGGATCAGGAAATAACAATTCAGAAGGAAATTACTATGAGCTAAATTAAGACAAAACTTTGAGAATTAATTACATTTAAATTTAGAATTTAAAGTATTGTGTGTGTGTGTGTGTTTAGATTACATATGGATATCACTGAAAAAAAGTTGTCTAGCTCTTACGATGGAAATTTTGAATAGTAATTTCTCACAGTATAATAATTATTTATTATGTTTAAATCAACAACTGAAAATCTATATTAATAAAAATGCAACTCGAAATGCGTTGCTAAGCGCAAAACTGGAGAACGGCTCGACCAATTCGGCTAATTTTTTAAAAATATTTTCGTTAAGGCACGAGGATGGTTCTTATGGAGAGAAAAAGTTAAAAAAAACTGCGTGGAAAATAGTTAATAGTTTATTTTTCTTACTTTCCCGCCAAAAATCTTCATTTCCTTCCCCCCACACCAACAGAATTAGATAGCAGGAAGTAATAAATTATGATTTGTTTAGAAAGAAATACGCGAAGTCAGTTGGTTTTCATTCATAGATAACGGGATGTTTAAAAAAGAAAGAAAATAGTTGCTTTTATTATTAGTCGGTATGAATATTTAATCTATGCCTGCTCAAAACAAAAGTCTGGGCAGGGAAGAAAAAAAAAAGAATAACAAAGTGAAAAAAAGGGTTTATAGAAAGAAAAGTAGTGAAGAAAAAAAGGATAGAAAAGAAAAGAAGGGTGTGTGTGTCACCATTATTTCCTCTGTGCGCGGCATTTTCCAAGCTGTTTTTAAACTTTCGTATCTCTTGAAAACCAATTGTGTCTTTATTTGTTTTTTGTGTTTACATTTATGAATATTTGAATCTCATTATTCTATAAAAACGTAGAATTTTAGACCTTTCCTTTACCATTTAAGTAAAATATCAATTCCGGGACAATCATTGCTCGGATAGAAAGAGAAAGATGAGTAGTACAATAAACAGACCATCTGAAGAAAATTATACTAAATAATACTATAAATGAATTATTTGATTATCAAAATTTGTTTGGTTTAAAAATATTTTGTTGAAAAACCAGTTATGAGACACAGCTACATAAAATATTAGCGAGTATTAATACTGGCGAACCGACTGGTCGCCAAAGGCGGCTAATTCTAAAAAGAAATTGCGCAGTCACATTATAAGAATAAACTCCACTGAACAAGATAAATGTTAAATAACAGACAAATGTTAAAACGACAGACAAAAACGAATGGCTGGTGTGAGTCCACTATTTAATAAGTGGCTTTTATAAATGCCACAAATCGCAGCGACCTAACTACCACCCATTCCCCAGTTTAACCTTGAGATAGATGAAAAGGATTGCACTATACGTAAGATTGCTAATGTCTAACAGCCATCTCGGAAGAGTTCATTCACCTACTGTAGAGCATGTTAACAAGAACCTGTTGCAGGTGTTCTGCAATTGCAGAGCTACATTAAATGTGTGCTCAGCTATTTCTTTTCATCACCAGCAGATTATTTCTCTGCAAAAATTATTTCGAAAAGATAAATTTAGCTATTTGTTCAGTTTCGTCATAGTTGTAACCAGCATGTGATTTTCCGAATATTAATTCTAGAAATACAAAATATAAAAGGCGCAGTTTTCAATGTTGATAAATGAAACGAATAAAAAAAATTCATTTTAATTTGAAAATTTTCATTCAGATTTCTTTTCCAAATAAATATTTTTTTAAAATCAAATTTCTTTCTTCGTTAATAGATAATGAATTCTTTTGATTCTTTATCTTCTTAATGCAATGTAAATATCTTAAAATGCTAGTCTATTTTTTAATCCTTAAATATCTTATAGCATAGTTTCTAAAGTAAAAAATAAATAAAATTTTCCAATTTTATTTATTTATTATTTAGAAATTTTAGTTTCGAAAGATAGATTTAGTATTATAACGTCGTCAAGTCTTGATTTTAAAATTCAATTTTTTCCAAATGATTAAAATAAACTTTGTTTTTTTAATAAATAATTCATGATTTCTTTAATATATTTTATATCCTTGAATAATCTCATGAAAATATTCTACAGTTAATCTTAAAATGTTGCCCGATTGTAACTACCGAATTGTAAGAGAGAAACAGAGAGAGTAGCAACCTAAAAAAGATTTAGAGCATGTTTCTACAAGATTATATTAATTACTGCTTCCTCTAAAGACTACTTATTTTCTAGATAGTTAAGTTCACAAAATATATTTAGAATTAAAGTGTCGTCGATTCTCATTAGTAAAAAGTGTTGTAACGTTTTATTTACTGACAAATTTAATGATTTTTCAATTCCAACTATTAGCTCACACTCTCCCTGTATCTATATACACATATCTTGTTCAAATTTTCAATTGTTAATAAAATACTTTTGATTCATCCAATCAAATTCAAGTAAACTTTTTAAAACTTGTAGTGGATTACATTTGATGTTGATAGTTTTTTTTTCAAATATTCATTCATTAATTTTTTATTAATTAAAAACTTTTTCGCCAAGCTATGAGGTTACGCTTAGCAAGTTCTGAGCTGTTTATTTGATATGATTCTGTTTATTTTCATTGATTTGTTGCATTTTTGTTAATTAATCGATTTTTTTCGATTCATTTTCAGGTACTTTCAAATTAAAATAATACAGAGTAAACAAAATTTAAAAATTTCTAATCTGCATTGTGTATTGAAAATTCAACGCCAATTCGGTATGTTCTAATTTATTTTCAACGGATACGAACTTGATTTTGTTTTGGCCAGATATAATTTTTTGATCAATTATTTATATTAATTGTAATTAATTAATAAAAAGTAACTAAAATAAAAAGAAACAAGTTTAATGAAAGCGAACTCATTATTTCTAACATTCGAAAACGAAACATTATTTCTAGCCTTCAATTCTCGTAGTCAGATATACAGCAAATTTGTCACAATTTTCCCATTCAATTTCATTATGCATCAAGAAGGTTATATATATATATATATATATATATATATATATATATATATATATATTAAATCACTTGAAGACCATTAACGGCAAATTTGGATATTCAATAATAAATTCGAAAATAATCTTAAGCCTTTAATCACAGCTTAATACAAAGGAGATCGGATATTTACTTTGTATTTTTCAGATTATTGCGTGAAAACATTTGCCTTAGAATACATTTCTAGTACTGCACAAGATAAGCTGATTTCTCGATTACAGCAATCACCTTACGACCTAAGGGATTACGTTATACGAATGACTATAAGAACGGTGAACTAACAATTATCTCGAAATAGTTCATTCACTCACAGCAGGTTACGTCGACAAAAAGCCTTTACAGGTGTTTGTGATTGCAATACATTTCTAATCTATACTAAAAGGTATTCAGTTATCTTATTTCATCACAGGTAGATACTTTTTCTGCAAGTGTGATTTCGAAATGCTAAATATTCGTGCTGATAGCTTATTGCTAAATTCTGCTATACTGTTACCATTATTTTTTAAACCTTTATTGCAAGTTTATAATTTTAATTAGTTTTATACCTCTAGTGGAAATTTGTTATAAACCAATTTGACCAAAAATAAATGCAAAATTATTTAAACGTATTTCAAAATATATAGAAAAAATTATTTTATAATTTAATTAAAAAGAGTATTATAAAATATTTTAAATACTTCCATTAAGATTGTAAATTCCGAAATTAATAAAATTATAGATTACCTGCACCCCAAGTGAGATCATACTATAAAATATAATAATTAATCAGTACTACTGGAAAGCTTTTTTTTATTTTAAAATTGGTTTTTGTATAAAAATATTTCGAAAAAACATTAATATTTTAATTAATTTAATTGAATATCTTTTTACAGCTTCTAAGAACTTTTTTCAAAAATCAAACCTATTTTTAAAAAAGAAAATATTTGTCAAATTTGGTACCTCCGAATCAAACGGTCTATTTAGCAGAGCATCATGATCGATTTTTCGACATGTATACCACAATTTAGAGGTATTATGCCAGCCATTAAATACCATGTTAAAAATCGTTAGATAATCTCGTGTCTATATCGTAAGGTTAGGTTGGAATGCTAATAAATTTTGACAGTTACTTTCTTTACTATTAATGAAAAACATTCTATTCAATAAACAATGTTGCAGATTATAATACCAGTTTACCATTGTGTTAAAAGTCGTTAGGTAATCTGGTAAAAATCGTTAGGTATAATGATACCGATAGTAATACCAGTTTGTCATCGTACTAAAAATCGTTAGGTAATCTGACGTATATCGTAAGGTTAATTAGAATAGTAATAAATTTTGACTATTACTTTCTTTACTGTTAATGAAGAACATTCTATTCAATAAATAATGTTACAGATAGTAATACCAGCTTATCACCGTATTAAAAATCGTTAGGTAATCTGGTGCCTGTATTATTATAAGGTTACAGATAATAATACCAAATTATCATCGTATTAAAAATCGGTAAGTTATCTGGCATCTGTATTATTATAATGTTACAGATAGTAATACCAGCTTATCATCGAGTTAAAAATCGTTAGGTTATCTGGTGTCAGAATTATTATAATGTTACAGATAGTAATACCAGCTTATCATCGTACTAAAAATCGTTAGGTAATCTAGCGTATATCGTAAGGTTAATTAGAATACTAATAAATATTGACAATTACTTTCTTTACTGTCAATGAACAATATTCTTTTCAATCAATAATGTTACAGATAGTAATACCAGATTATCACCATGATAAAATTCGTTAGGTGATCTGGTGTCTGTATTATTATAATGTTACAGATAGTAACATCAACTTATCATCGTGATAAAAATCGTTAGGTAATCTGGCATCTGTATTATTATAATGTTACAGATAGTAATACCAAATTATTATCTTGTTAAAAATCGTTAGGTTATTTGGTATCTGTATTAGTATAATATTACAGATAATAATACCAGCTTATCATTGTGTTAAAAATCGTTAGGTAATCTAGCGTCTATATTATTGAAGTAACTGGCATACAACAAAATAGAAATAGTGTTATAGAGAGCAATGGCAACCTATAATCATTAACATATTAAAAATTATTGAAAGCCTGATTATAAAGAAATTCAAAATGAAATGTTTAAAGTAATAAATAGTAAATTATTTTAATGTGTGTGTGCTGTTAGTTTATACCGGGAAAGTGCTATACGCTGTCAAGCCGAAATGTGAATTTGATTTATAAATTCAGGTTAGGTTCAACGTCCCAGATTTACATTATCGTTTTTTCGTTTTCACTTTAATCCTTGCCCCCATTACGTTTTTTCGACTAAAACAAAATTTATGCTATCTTAATGTGTGAATTCTTTTGTTCTGCCCATGCCCTCTAGATGCACGTCAGGTGAAAAAAGAAAATAAGAGAAAAGGGAAAACCTAAATAAATAGGCGCTACATGCATTCGTGTCGCTTGATTCATAGCAGGTAGGTTTAAGAATCGGATTAAAATTCTCAACAATTGTCCTTTCACGGATAAATCGCAACGATTTATTTCCGCTAAATCCACTCTCGGGTATTATTTATGGCGAATTCGTGATATGTAGTAGTCAAAAAAATCATATATATAAAAACAAACAAATATATGCAAGACGTGAAAAAAAAAACGCTAATACAGATGCAGTTTAAAAAACGTCACGAAAACATAACGGCATATTTCTATCCCATTTTATATATATATATAGAAAAGATAATTAAATACCCATAAAACTTTAGTTTTCAGCGCACCACACGTATTTAAACTCACGAACGGACAGAAGAGAGGGGAGGGGAAAAAGGTTGTAAAAACACTTTCGAATTATTTACACTCTTCTTGTATTTTTTACGACTGACATGCCGTTTCTTTATCCAACGCCCTGCGACCAATGGTGTCAAATGCGACCCCTCCCATAAAATGCTAAATTCGACCTATTTTTGCGCTGTAGTGCATGGAGGTGTCGGGGGCTCGTGCGCTATATATTATTATGATGGCGAAAGGGCCTATCTGCGGACGACGCGGTCATTACCTATGCGGAAAGGGGGGGATGGAAAAAAATTATGCACTGTTATGGCATCGTGCGTGAACCTATCCCCGTGTGACACCTGGGTAAACAAGGGGGTCAGGAACCTTCTGAACAGCTCGTGACGTAATTTTTTTATTTATTATTCCCCCCCCCCTTCTATTCATAGGATTAAAAACTGAAAAGATGGGATATGTTTGTATTTCTCTAAATCAAAAAGCGTGCGAAATGATCGCTTCGTAGCCTGGATCTCATATCCGGTAACGGCTGTCGTAAGAATCTAATGGGGGGGAGAGGGAAATTAGAGACCCTCCCCCTTATCATAAGAGTTTAATTCATGCTAGTTAAACATTTTCAATATAAAAATTGAGATGCTTATAATGCGATATTTTCCTGCTTGATTTTTTTCCCTCTATAAATGAATTTTAAATTTTCATAAAACTTATAATTACCAAATATTGATATATTAAAATGAAATGAGTTTATATTAGTTGCTATTGATTGTCAAGATGGATCTTCGTAGTTAACTATAATCTTGAGTTTTAGAATTCATAAAAAAATGGGAAGCAATTCAATTTTTAAATTTGAAGCATGTTTAGTTGGGTTTATGTTTCATCTAATATTTATTATAAAAAGAGAAAAAAAATGTATGGATGCACTCGTAATTGTAATTTAAAAAAAAAAACCTGTATTTTCTTTAATTCGTAAAATATTATATATCATAAAAATAAACAATTTACAACAAAAACAATTAAACAATAAATACCAAAATTGATTAAAAAAATGTTTAAATAACAAAAAATAATTTGTTGTTTAATCTTATGAAACTAACTTATTTACTGCCGGTGTTCTAGAATAGGGTTAGCGCGTCTTCACCGTGTTCAGGGCGTTCCGGTTTGGGCATGTTGTTCTTTTGTGTTCTATCTATCTGTAAGGTGTGTGAATGTGCCCCCCTGTAAAAAATAATGTGATGGTTGGATAGCAAAAGTCGTACTCTAGGCCCTACTACAAAACAAGAGACGCTGATTAGGCTTAAATTGCTGATTACCTCAGATAGCTTATCCATGGCAAGTGCCATAAGATGCAACTTATTAAGTACTATTAAATATGATGAATATATTTAGCATAGAAGACAGTAGTTAGATCCACAAAATAGACAGCAAGTATTAATGAAATTACTAATTTATTGTTAATTTTTAAGGAGAGAAGACCCTGATTTGAATACAAATATAATCAAATCAATCTTTGGTGAACTAACTTTCTCTGCACTCACTAAAACAGAAGAATTTCTGGTAACATCACTAAATATTTGACTAATATATCTCGATGATTACAATATTATAAACTATTATTATGTACAGCATGCAAAAGGTAAAAAAACTCTTCGCTTTTCTGTCTACAATTTTATAAATAGTTTAATACTTTGGAACTAAAATAGATGAAAACTAATTGTCTTCGTATAAAAGAAAATTCTTATCGCTTATAAGATTGAAATCTGGTTTCTATTAGAAAATGAAGGATATTTAGTTTTATTTTCGTTTTAAAAAAATATTGAAAACTGATACATCAAAATGTAAATTTTTTTTGATGAAATTCATGTGATCTCATTTGCAAAGTCTTAATTATTCATTTAAAAAACTCAATGTATGTTGAAAATATTGTTTAACCTAATGGTACACGATCTCATAGACTAATAACTCTAGTTAATTAATTTTCTGTATAAAAAAGACTATATTTCAAATTTTCTTTTTAGGTTAGAACAATACGTTAACACACTATTTAGAAAAACATAGTATCTTATAAAGAATTATAATTTATTTGTAATTTATATATAAATATATTTTGATAAGAGTATATAGAATTATTATTTGCTTTAATAGAATTATTAGTTTTTATCAAGTAAATAATTTACATGCTTAAAAGACAAAAAAAAATTACCTGGAATACAATTATAAGCAATAATTAAGAATTTTATATAACATTAAGAGTTTTACGCTGTATTTTTTAATATACGACACATAAAATATACAGGTATCGAGACTATATGCTTTGTAAAGAATACTATCCCCAAAATGTTAAAATAAATCTTTTTTTTTTTTTTTTTTTTTGTAAGAAGAATTTGACAATGGTCGATTTACAACTTAACCCAATTACAACCAACCGATTTACAACAACAACAACAACAAAAAAAAAAACCTCACATGGTACCAAAATTTGAATTAGATTTAATTCATATTTAAGTTAAGTAATTACTAATAATCAAAATTTAAATTATTTAATTTTCCTGTATAATTTATTAATAAAAAAAATCAAGGATATCATAATTCGAAAGAAAAAAAATCTTTAAAACACTTACTTCGCTTTACCCAATGCATTCAGAAATTACTCTGAATCAATTATTAGATCCGTGTCCAACCACAATCATAAATGACAAATTATTCGTCAATTATTGCACCTCTTTTCTTTACATATATGATGCCTTTTGTGCGATTCTATTCAGAAAGCCATTACTGTGCAATTATTCAAAGGTTAGTTATTTATTGAGCTGTCGGATTTAAAAATATTATTACCGCAGCAAAAACTTGTTTAAATTGAAAGAAACCGCAATCGGTCTAACAATTGGTTTTTCTTTTTCCTATCTATAGAAAGGATCCAGTTTTTGCTTGCGTGTCGTTTGCAACCAACCTACTCTAATTCATTCTTTTTTACACGGAAAATCAATAGAACTCAATAGGAAAGTTTAGATTAAATTTTTTTCTCTTACAAACGGAATAATATATAACGCATGCCGCAGTATTATTATTATTTACTAAAAAATTGAAACGAAATGCCGATGGAAAAAATTATGACCCAACACGAGATGTTAGATCAGGACAATGATTTGATATAACCTTAATATAATTAGATAAATTCTATTTGATAAAAAGCTTTTCAAATCTGCATAGGCTTTTTTCTACTAGAAAGACGCAATTCTATAGAGAAATGGAATTTTTAAAGCCTTTTTTTTTTTTGCCTTTTTTGTTTTCCCCAAATATTCAATAGGGTTCAAAAAAATCGCTATACTTTGTAAAATAAATCTAAATTCAAAGAGTTTTATAATGTTTTTGTACGTTTCAAAAGTTGTTCTAAACTTTTAATAATCATTCATTAGATGATGGTATTATAATATATATTTCAGAGTTTCTCACGGACGTTAACTACAAAAGAAACTATCAAATGTTGTTGTTGTTATTAGTGGCACTTGCCATGGACAAGCTTAGCCGAAACATCAGCGACTTTTAAGCAGAAAGGAGCGTCTCTTATTTTGAAGTAGCGCCAATTAGGGCCAAAAGTACGATTTAGGTACTCACTAATCACAATAACTTACATAACCCCTTTTTATGGGGGGGGGCACATTCATACACCTTACAGATAGAACACAGAATAACAACCACGATTGAACTGGGATTCGGAGCCGGGAAGCCCAGCTATCGGGGTAGACGCTCTACCGCTGTCAGGACCCAGGCATAATTATCAAATAATTTAATATATTGTATCATAAGAAAAAACTTCAATTATATTACTTCTAATTTATTGAATTTCTCTCTCTTACACACACAAATAACAGTTATATTACTTTTGACTTTGATTAAAAGAATAATTCATGGAAAGTACGCGGTTAATTTTTTTAATATTATTAAAACTAGATGGAACATTTTTCTTTTCCAAGTCTACTTAAACGAATATTTTGACAATTATTTTTAGAAAATAATAGTAAATATTATATTAAGAAAAATTGATTGTTTAGTTTAGGTATGAGGTGTAAAAAAACCCACCCTAACTCCAAGGGAATTTCTGAGAAAAATAACTTCTATATATGTTTCCATAAGCATACAGAAAAATATTACATTTAGAATCTGAACTTCTAATGAATTGTATCATTTTTAACAGCCCTCTAAAATTCCCTTATATAAGAGAATACTTTAACAAGATAAATCATCCATCATGCATTACCTCATGTAGGAAAAAAAGAAGTTAAAAAAAATTGGCATCTGTAATGTAACAAAAATTTACTTGAGTTAATGAGACGAAACTACTGAAATGCAAATTCCTGTAATAAAACCTCTATAGATATTTAAATGGATCAATCATGTATTACTTTAAATTAGAATATCAAGAAAAAAAAAGACATCCGATCGTTTTTATTTTTCATAATAACCATATTATACTTCTCATAATAACATGGCAGCTTGAAACTGTAATTACAACCATTGCTTTGAAAAGAAATAATTCAACATAATTTTTTCCCCTCTTTTGTGTTCCAATACATTAAAATTTAACAAGTCTCCTGATTCTCAACAGCATATTGAATTTAATGAAGGCTCTATATTTATCCGAATTGATGTATTTCCTCGGTACTTCCTCCTAAGGCGATTTCTTGGCGAGAAACAGAACCTCTTATAGCTTTTAACGATCTTCTTTTATTGAAAAGAACTTTTAATGAGAAGACTAAAAGATCGGAGGATAGTAATAAGATTTATTGACATTAATTTTACTATCTATAATAAAATCTGGAGTATTAAGGTCATCATCATCTGGTGTGGGACGGCCGCTTTTACAAGGATGAAAAGGCTTTTTCATATTCCGACTAGAAAATACAATATTCTTTTTATATTCTATTCTATAAACTGAAGTTATTGAGTACGTCGTAGAAAATGTTTGTTGCTGATCTTAATTTAGATCTAAATAGCATTCGTCAAAAAAAATTTTTTTTTTCTTCTTCAGATTACATTTTTTTAGTTATTCAAGATTCAATCTTATATTAAAAGGATACAAGAAATACTTCTTTTTTCAAATTCATGTGAAATTCTTAACCCTTTATGCCGAGTGTTCCTTATAAATAACATATTAAATTTTGTATGATATAAAGATGTTTTTCACTTATTATTATTGCACGTTCTTTTCATTCTGAGTGTACGATTGATGATTATACTATATTATCAGAACATGATGTTGTTTTTGGAATGAGGTTTCCGGCGTCAACAAAAATCCGTATGCGAAAAATTGAAATTTATTATCTGCACGAGCATCTTAAAAAATCAGCTTTTACTAACGCGTTGCCATTGCATTTACAAAAGCTGATTTTTTTTAAAAAAAAAGTTCATGACTACTGCAAATAAAAACCTTAAAAAAGTGTCGTTTTGAGCAGGTGGTTATTTACAATGAAATGAATAGGAAATGTCATATTTTTTAAAACAATAAATGCGAGACAATTTTTTTGTACCGTTTGCAGTACTAAAGTGACTCATTCAATGAAACCATTAAAATGAATGATTAATATAATTTAACTCGCACGAGCACGTGGTGCTTGGCCGTTCAAGAAATGATTTTCTGACATGATGCATTGAAATATGCATGGCAGATTTCATTTTAATCTTTATTTAATTTTGAAATGCCGAAACAAAAATTGTTACTTGAAAAATAAAGTGTTAAAGTTTGTATTCACCATTGCTAACAAATCTTTATACTCATCTTTATACTCACTATTGTTGATTGATAATAAGTTTAGGCTTAAATCATACTTAAAACAAAAGGATTTTTGAAAGCAATTTTTGCTTAATGTATTCAAAAATTCAAAAAAATATTTTTAAATCTATTTTTTAAAATATCAGGTATTTACAATTAAAACGCGAATGTAAAGTATAATTTTATGCCCTCTTCCAGTACAATGACGTGTTTAATGCTTACAACCAAATGCAGCTTAATTTTTTTAAACAGTTAAATCTGTAACTGAAATAAGACTGATCCACATATTAATTCAAATACAGAAAATCATTCGAATATGCCGATATGCTTTGGTAAATTAAATATCTCTTGAATCATTATCGGGATTGAAATACTATAGCAATAAATTTAAAGACGATGAGTTATAATTGCGAGATTAAATAAATTCGATACTTGGGCTGAATTTTTTGATTTAATTATCTTATTTCTTTACCTCAAAGTACCGATTGTTTATATTAATCATTAAGAAATGAATGGTATAATATTAAGCTTAGAGGTTTTATATGAACGAATAATATTATCTATTTATTTATTTAGGCATTATAAGATTCGGAAATTCTCCTTGTACACTTATCATTACTTGCTTTGAACAATATATATTTTTAAAAAAATTACACATGATTGTAATTTTATTTTGCATATGTTTTAAATTGAAATTCCTGGAAAAACACTTAATATAAAAGGTTTTACAATTCGTAGTAACGTTTCGAAAAATTTCTATCTGATAGAAATTGACTTTTTCTAAAATTTACTAAGCATTAAGCAAATAAACAATATTGCTCTTATTATTATATTAAAATATGGGTGATTCTAATTCTACATTCTTGAAATAATTTCAGAAAAAAATAAATATTACAATTAAATAGTACATTAATTCTTAATGTACTAGAAATATTCAGATAATTGTTCAAGCAATGCTTAAAATACTCGAATTTGAGTTCAAATTTCTGCAGTTCTCTTATAATTATCACAATTTCAGAGAGGAAAATTAAACGAAATAAAAAAGTTGCCTAATGAAAGCTTACTATAATGTAGCATCAAGCATTGATTTCTGTTCACTGAAATATTTGGATAAGATAGTTGAAATTCCATTCTTTTCATATTTTAAGGGGGGGTTGCAACGATTTTAAGCAAATGTAAACCTTTTATTAATTTTTCAATGATCCATCTGGGAAAAGTTACAGAGCTTTAAAAAATCAATGCGTTAAATAAGCTAACACTTTTTAAAAAATTTCTTCATTTTTTCGAATTTTATACAGTACTTGTTCGCTTTCAAAAAACAGGACACTACTTATTCCATTAATTGCGCCTTTATAAGCATCAAGAATATTAACCTTTATAAGCATCAAGAATAGCAAATAATCAAACTAAGTCTCTTTTTTTTCAACCAACGCACGCCATGTGTAAAAATAAATTTCATTTTGAGGATTAATACATAATCCACAATTTCAAAAAGTAATTTCAAATCGAATACAGTATTGTAAAAATGTGTATCTTTATTAAAAGCTCATAAAAATTATATCTTTAACATGTTTAAAATGACCTTTCCTGAACTTTTATTTTCAGGTTACTGCGATAACGTAAACGTTTTTCTTTTTTCAATGATAAACAGCGTTAAACGCTTGAACAGAAAAAAAAAAAAAAAGCTTTAAACAAAACAAGGTCACCTCAAGCATAATTAGCGAGAAAGAAAAAAAAATCACAATGTAACGTTCAAAATGACTCAATGACGTTCAAAATTTTTGCATTCAGGAAATTGTCGACGTGTTTTTCTATTAGTTGTGTCTTCATCACATAATTTTCTTTTTCACATTATTTTTTTAATGCAGGTTGAAAGATATTTAAATTTTTGCTGCAGCTCTGAAAAGTAACTTTTAAATGATATTCATTTTTAATTATTATGAAAATGATTCAGTTCACATTTCGATCGAAAGTTTCGCAAAAACAAATTTGATATTTATTTAGATTTAACCCAGTAAAACTGCATCATTCACCTACATTATCTACAAGCATTATAAATTACATGGCATTTTAAACTCTTATTTGTGTTTGATATCAGCGATTTAAGTTACTTTATTTATCGAAGGGAATTTTTTTCCCATATGGCAGGTTTCTCAGCATTATATATCTAATACATTCCCTAGCAACTACTTTTCAATATAGAAGTGAAAGAAAACATTGCAATTATACAATTAACTCACAACAATAAGTAATAAAAACCAGAAAAATGAAATCTACGATCGTAAATTTCGAGTTATCATGAGAGAACATTATTTTTAAGTTATTATTTGTCTTAATTTACTGAAGTCATTAACCAGTTTAAACCGGTTTGAAATAATCACGAGACTTCTTAATTAGTATCTATCCCTCTCTCTATATATACATATATATAGGTATATATATAACGATAATTTTTTTAAACTTTCATTTTCAATTTTTCTAGCTGGCAAATGTAGTTTTGGAGCTCTACCGATTTTGAGATTGAATAACAGCAATGATGTCATAGTTCTAGGTCATTCTTTTAAAAACGCATCTGATGTGAAGAAGCATATGTAATAATAAAGCGGTTAAGTTTTTAAAAACGCATCTGTTGTGAAAAAGCATATGTAATAAGAAAGCGGTTAAACTTTTAAAAACGCATCTGCTTTCAAAGAAGCATACATAATTAAAATGCAATACTGATAAAAGATGGTAAGAAAAAATTATTCAACCGATAATTGCCACAGGCCTAAAATCTTTTACCCGTAAAAGATTTTAGGCCTGTGGTAAAGATTTATTTTTTACCCGTAAATTTCGAAGACATGAAAACCTCCTAACCGAAACAACATCATGTTCACACATGATAATAAATGAATTGATCTTTATATAGATTTAACCCAGTACAACTGCGTTTTTCACCTACATCATCTTAAAACTTAAATGAAAAATATTTTCTTTGAACAAAAAAAATTAGAAAGAAATGTTTTATTTCGAGTATCAGAAATTATATGGAATTTTAAACCCTTCTCAATCGTATTGATATCAGCAATTTAAAATACTTCATTTTTCGGTATGAATTCTTTCCCCATTAGTGCGATTTTTCAGTATTATATATCTAATACATTCCCCAGCTATTACTTTTCAATATAGAAATGAAAGAAATCAATTCAATTGTACAATTTCTCTTCAACTTTAAGGATTAATAAGTAATTTTCAACTCAGTCATCTTTTAGGTTTCGCATGGAACTGTTTTTGTATTAATATAAGATATAAATGCTATAACCACTTAATTTCTGATGTTAGCGTAAGAATAATTCTTAAATATTCCGGCACGATCTGCAGATCGTCAAAATTCTAACTATAGTCACGATCGCATTTTAGAGCAACGGGTGAGCAAGTTGATGTAAAATAACTTACAGCTATGGATGATGGATGAAATATAATTAACTTACCTCGGCAATGATGAGATGGGGAAGCTGGGATGTCCAGGACAGGGTGGTTCTTGGACGAATGGACGTGCAGTGCCGACTCATCGCGAGCATGGTATGAAGTTCCTACCCGCTGCTTTCACAGTAAGAACTCCATACCTCGCTCACGATGAACAACATAGAATCTTCATCACGATCTCTTCTCTGTTCACCCTTTCTCTGTCTTACGAGTTCTGCGTGCTTGCTGACTTGAGTCCCAAATATATAGCACAATTGAAGCGACAAAGAAAAAGAAAGGAGAGAGAGAAAAAAAAAGCTAAAAAGAAATTGCTGCAGCTGGGATTTGATAGAGCTAAGGGTTAATTTCCTAGGATTTTATTTTTGGGTTGGTCA
>JAOUZG010022949.1:1289143-1303813 GCA_026289955.1 Argiope argentata
GCTGCTGCTGGGATTTTATAGAGCTAAGGGTTAATTTCCTAGGATTTAATATTTTGATTGCCGAGGCTTCCTAGTACTGTGTTTTTAAATACAAATGTTAAGATTAAGACGGTTACGGCGTTTCTTCAAGATTAATCACGTATTGAGAGAAATATTTTATAATTTTGAATCAGGAAGATAAAATCGATTCAAAATTTCAATTTCGAATTTTGCATGAATGCGTATATTACAATACCTTATTAGAATTTTTAGCCAGTGATTTAAAATAGAATGCACACATTTCATCGAATTAATAAAGCATTTTGAAGAGGACGCGGAATTTTGGATACAAGTTCTTAATCAACCATTTAAATCAAAATTTAATCCTTTGCATCTTAACGTTTATCCGAGAGAAATACATTCACTAAACAAAAGTATGGCTAAAACAATTTATGTTTCTAAAAATTTACCGCGCGTCTAATACCAAAAGCAAACGGTGAAAGAAAAATTAACTAAAAATAATCAGTAATACTGCTTACCTGCTTCAAGTATGGTAAATTCCGTAGATTACTTCCTCGGCATACATATTAAATACTTGCATACATCTTTCTAAAAGAAGCTATTAGGGTCTTTCATCGCAGGTTTAAAAGTATAACATTACACGAAACGAATACGAATACGCATTTAATCATTTAAACTCGCCGTATTTCTTCCATATTTAACGCATGGATTCGTGCAGATGTGCCTTTCACGCTACCATTATTCAGTGACAATCTTCTTTTCCTTTAGAAATTATTTTAAAAAAAGAGATACCTCAAATAAATGAACAGCCACCACTTTTTTTGTCCCTCACGTCGGTGCCGACAGTTTGAATAAAAAAGCAGTTTCCTTTGTCTTCTCACACGTCGATTTTTAGCAGTCGGCCAGCACGCAATAAACTCGCTGGCGACCGGAATTCCCGCCAAAAATTTTTGGGAAAAATCGGCCGCCCAGTCGAGCTGCAGGCAGGCCGTTGCCAAGGAAACAACACCCTTCACGTCAAATGAAAATCTTCGCACGTCAGAACATAAAGGATCTTCTCTCTTCTAAGAGCCATTTTTTTTTCGCAAAATCTTCCATCGGGTGAGCGAAAAAAAGACGTCGCTGCTGGGGGAACTCTTCGAACGGTTCGGCGTTCGATCCACAACCGCCTAGTCGCAGGACGATGGATTGGATGTGTGGCACTACGCTTCGTATCACGGAGAGCAATGGCGACGATCCGAGGCAGCAAAGGGTGAAAAAAACAAATGGCGGCCTGCCTAGGAGTCGTCGGTTGGAGCGCAGAAAAAAAAATCTAGAAATTCAAAAAAAAATCATAGGAGAAACAGAGCTCAGGAGCGTGGGTAGCCAGCTCCCAGCCTGCCAAGCCACTCTGAGCCAACACCCAGTTTTTCGTGCCGCAGCTTCTTGAATGATGTGAGGAGACGAGCTCCCATTGGATGCCGCCTTTCCAAAGACCCCGCCTCCAAATAGAGCTGAGTGGTTGGAGCTGGCACTGCGACAACCAATGGGCGCAGGGAATAGGATGTGACGTCAGAAGCTCTTTTCCTCTGACGAAGAGTGGCATGGCGAGTAGCAGTCATTTCATTGGGAGCGTTCAGTATCGTCGGAGCTTCGGTTGGATGTGGATACACAGCTGCTTGATCGACTTTCGGATACGACGAATGAGATGAACGATATCCTTCCTGTAAGCACAGATCGGAAACTACGCGAATGTTAGCGAACCTTTTTTTTTTTCAATTCTCTTAGATAAAATATTAAGAAGAAAAAAATATTAGCATAAACTATTATACAATTTCAATAGAAAAAATAACACATAATAAAGAAAATATTAGTTATTTAGTAAGAGTTTTGTAGTGTACATATATTAAAAAAATATATTTCAAATGATAACTTTTTTATATGCATATTACTTGGCAAAGAAAGTTGGTTCTGGAATTTTCTTGACCTTATTGAATGGATCTCAAGCCTGTCTTCTACTTACAGAAGTTTCTGAAAAAGAAATATAATTTATCAGTATTATAAATAAATGTACATAATATGCCTTAAAAATATCTAGTGTTAACTCTCATTCAAAATTTCTTTATTTGTAAATAGATTGAGAAGTTTGAAATTTTATATTGGCGTTAACTAAATTTGTATTTTTCGCATTAATATTTAAATATCTTAATTACATTTTTTCCAATTGATCTGTTATGTAATGCTTATTTAATTCAGAACAGAGAACGTAAGCTGATCGATTCAACTATTTTATATACGATAAAAATCCCCAAAAAACTGTAAATTTGACATTTTCATGTTATCCTTTAATTTTCTTTTTAAGCTTATACTCATTTATAACTAAGAAATAAAAGTTTAGGCACATATTTGGTAATATTGGAATTTGGTTTTGGAATTTTTTTAACAAAGAATATGATTCATTCAAATTTTTAATAACTCAAAATTTAACCATGTGACCATTATATTTTCTTGCAGTCACAAAAGAATATCAATGATTACTCAACTTTAACAAATAGTTGAAAAGTCTTTTTGAAAAAATTAAACTACCTGAAATATCAAAACTTAAAATTATTTTTTATAATATTTATATATTGGAATCATAAGATATTACAATCAATACATTTCCAAAAGTTTTAAAAAATGCATTTTAGAAAATCTTAACAACATTTTTCAGAAAATGTGTATTTACAAATAAAATAAAATGCACAATAAAATAAATGTGTTTCACAAATAAAATAAAATGCTAACAAAAGAAATGTGATGCAGAAATTGGCGATAAGTTTTAAATAATTTTTTAAAATAAAAATGAATTTCTTCAGAAACAAAAAATGTGAATAACTGTAATCTTATACAGATTAAATAGAAAATACTTTTCTTTTTAAATATTATAACAAGGAGCGAATTATATGAAATAAATCTCAACAAATTATTTATATATTCATTGCACTTAGAAGAAAAAAATATAAAGCCGAGTGAACGAATGCATATTCTAGGATATTTTTAAATTATTTAAAAAAATTATTTTATTTTTTTCATCGGAAAAAAAGTCTTATTTCATTTTTATGTATACAGACGTTATTAAATATTAAAGAATAAAAATATATTATTTAATAACAAAACATTTATAATTTTTGATTAGCTGTGTTGCAACAGGAATATAAATATTTCCTTAACACTTATAATGTATTTGAAATTTTTTTATCAAAATAAAAGTTCTAATCAGAGCTACTTGAATATTCCGAATAATGTTTTTAATACCAACAGAATATACTGCAATGGTTGTAATAGCAAAATTCCATTAATAATAGAATTTTTTTAATTCAATTTTTCAACTATTAAAATTTATAAAATGAATTATAAGGATAGAAATAGACTAAACATATCGATAAATAACATAATTTAACTTAAATTCTTTGGCAGTATTTAGGAAGAATTCTTTGGCAGTATTTAGGAAGAAATGAACAACAAAACTTAAACTGGTAATGAACTGAATAATTTCACGAATTATGTCATTCAGAATGTCGTTCCTCCAACATCTAAACGTGAAAAAAAGGACACAAAAACATTTCTGACATGCCTAGGCAACAAACAAGAATTGCAATTACAAAAGGAATTTTCAATTTTTCCATCAATTAACGCGACGCTGCACAAACAGCTAATAAACATTGAGCTTTTCTTCTGTATTTAATTAACTTTTCGACACTATCCTTCCTACGCGTGCAAATCTAATCAACAGTTCTCTCCAAAAAGGCAACCGGTTGCTTGTTTTTTCAGAAAGGACTCTTATCCTTGCTGCAAAGAAAACATCAAAACTCACTTCACTTGACCTAAATGCTTCCATCACTAACTCAAAAGTTGTCTGAACTGGATTCTTCCACTTTCGGGCGAAGAAAAAAAAAGGGGGGGAGGGGAAGAGACTCGATTTTTGGACATATTCCACTCTTTCTTTTCGAAAAAAGGAGGGAAAGTAGTTGCTAGCCAGCTCATCTGGGAGCCAGAGGGGTCCTAGAGGAAGAGGGCGAATTCCCGAGGAGGGCCCCAATCTTTCCCCTTTGGGTCCCCAAATGTCAACGATTCCCCAACCTTTGGATGACCTCAGCACAGTCTTGCACTGTTTTTCCCTTTGAACAGGGACATTGACAGGGTTCAAGTGCCATCTGTTTGAATTTGGGGGCGCGGGGACCCTACATCTTGGGGCTGACTTTAGGGAAGCAGAAATAACAGCAAACGACTCAATTCCTGCAGCCAAACAGTTAAACCTAATTTTTCTGTCACCTCAATCAACGTTATTGTGGTATATTTAATGGAACATTTTGATTAAGTTATAGCGTTAATAACATAAAATAGTTGAAATAAATAACGAAATGGAACATTTATTCCGATTATTTTTATTAGTTACATTCTATTCATAATGTGCCATTCTATAAAAGTTTGAAAAACATTGCCTATGCTTTTTATTTCTATTATTTTGTAAATATAAGTTGACTGTAATAAGAAAAAATAAAAAATGATGGTGGGTTTTTAAAAAAATCTCGCTCGAAGATTTCAACTATTTATTTTTCTTCCACATAGCTGTCAATTTTGGTCTGTTTCATACATCATTTCTTAGAAGAGGACTTAATCCATCAGCAATTGATTCCCCTTTTATATTTAGCTATCAAAATTAGTGATTTCTTTAAAAAATATAATGGATTGGTTCTTTACCACCACTCAAAATCAGTTTCAGTTAGTTATCAGAAATAAAGATACATATTTTAAGAAAAGAAAAATTATCTCTAAATACAAAACTGTATTTTTTATATCCATCATTATGTTATATTTTAAACAATAAATGCTTACATTTTTGAAAAAAAGATAAGAGCGTCAACCGAATATTACAATACAATATCCAAATGATCAATCGTGTTTATTTCGGAATTAAAACAAATTTAAACAAATAAATAAATATTTATAGACTAGAAACATTTTAATTATACTTTTTTACTCTGGCTTATTGTTACATACCCCCACCTACGATCAATGTATATTAATCAATTGGAAAAAAATATTTTTAAGAATTAATTTACCATGTAAAACAATATTATGCAATAAAGTTAGAAATTCAATTATAAATGCTCTCAAATATATATGGTGTATTAATCTCTTCAGATAAATCAAAATCCAATTTTTATAAATGATGGACGCATTATTTAAGGTCCCTTTTAGGAAAGATTATTCTTAACAGCATGGATTGATCTATCGTTTTTTTTATTATTATTCAAGTAGTAGTCTTACTAAATAGTAATCAATTAATTCATATTTCTAAAAAACCGGGAAGTTTTTCTTTAAAGTATTTTTAAAATTTATTTGATTAACATGATTCTATCAGAATTATATCATAAAATAGAATGCAATGTTGTCATATTAAATATCTTAATAAAAATTGTTGGATATTTATAAATATATTTTCTTATCACCTTTTTTTCTTTCTTAGTATAATATTATTCTTCGTTCTGCTTTTTGTTTCTTACTTGGGAATTTTTTTTTTCTGTATAAAACCTTTTAAGGCACTATTTATATACAGCTCCTGCAGAAAATTTCTAACATTTTTCCCAACTAAACAGATTTTTATTTACGTGTAAGCTATTCAGCATCGCTAGCCAAAACAAATAATAACCAAAAAATTGTTTTTTCACAAAACCGGGATAAAATTAAGTTATTGTAAACCCATGGTCAGGATTTTATCTTTATAACTAAGTAGTTTGCTTTTATGAAGAATCAAATAGCATGAAATTAGTCGGGAAAAGTTAGTATAGTTAATCATGACATATTTGAATTATAAAAGAAAATTAGTGAAACTTTCAGATCAATATCTGTAAGATTAGCAGAAGGAAAAGGAATAGATATATCTGTATAATGTTTCGTATTCATACAAATCTATTTTTTACCGTTAACTATTAGGTTCTTTCTTAAATTTATTAATTTAACTTCTTAATTCTTATTCAGGCAACGGTGATCATTTGATATATTTTAGAGCAGGGGTTCTTAAAAGGTGGGTCGTGACCCCCAGGGAGGGGTTGTGTGATGTGTCCATGGGGCTCGCGAGATGTGTAAGAAAAGTTTAAAGAAAATTAATTTATTACTGTAGTTTTCATTAAAAAAATTACACATGAAGATTTTAATACACATACAAGTCGGGTTTTGTGTTCTATTAGTTAATGGGATACATGAGCTTGCTTGGAATTAACCAATTATTTAATGTCTGGAATCATTATGGAAAATCCTTGTTCACAGTTGTAACATGTAAAAATTGGCATAAAAGTTTTTAATGCTTTTGTGAACAGTTCTGGGTATTCCTTTTTAATATGTATCTAAAATGTGTCGATATAAGCTTGGATAAAAGTTACTTTAGCTTACTGATCACTTGAAATCTCTATCAGTTGATCATGATGAAGGGCACTTGGCTCAGCTTTTGTTACGGCTTGCTTGCTCACTGAACGGATTGACTATCCCCTCAACCCCACTCATATCCTTAACTGGAATGTAATCTGTAAATTGCTCAATCAAAGTTTCGAGATGGGATGATATTAGTAAGGAGAAAGATGAAGTGTTATGGGATGTGGCGCCAATACCCGACACATAATCTACGAACTCTTGAGTACGTGTAAAATTTTCAAAATCTCTGTCTAAACTTTTGACAGAATTAAAACTTTTTGAGGGGCGCGCCAAAATACTTAGTCTAAAAAGGGGCCGCAACGTCTAAAAGTTTGAGAACCCCTGTTTTAGAGTATACTGTAAGTATTTCTGTAGCATCCTTTCAAAATGCAAGAGTAAAAAATAGAAACTAGTATTTACACATTGAGAAAAATGTATGATTTTTTTCTATCAAAAGAAAATAATACATAAAATATTGAGTTAGTTCAACTTACACACGTCACACTCACTAACAGGAATAAATTGAAATATTAAAATAGATAAGAATGCACGTAAAGTTTCTAATAGTTAAGAAAACTTGTTTAGACTTTTAACAATTTGCACTTTTTTAGAAACCCACGCAAGTATAATCTGAAATTTCTAAACCAACAAAAAAATAAGAGGATTCTATTGCGGTGTCGTCATTCAAAACTTTCCTTGAATTCACATTATCCTGTTAAAATCTTGAAAACGGTCATAAAATTCACTTTATGGTCCTGAATTCCTTCGCGGTTATATTTTGCAGTGATGAAACAGTTAAGACTGAAAATATATCTGTCTTAATATCAAACTCACGACTCTGTATGAAACTAACTGAATATAGTTGTTATGATGATATCTTTACCGAGAAAAAAAATAATCTTGAAAATATTTTGCATAATTATTGTACAGGATTTCCGTCTGGTAAATGACATTCATTTATTTATATTCTGTCTTTAACCGACTGCAATATATTTCTTTTTTCTTCAGGACTTGCTCAGAACCTGTTTCAATCGTTAGAATAAAGGTTCACATTTTGAAAGAAGGAATTTAAAGAAAAAGCAAATAGAATTTGATACGTCACAAATACATATGCGCTAACGATATATCTGATAGGGTTATTAAAATTTCATAATTAATATACTCGGAGACTTGGTCATTTTATTGGTTATTATCCGTTATGTAACTTCCATAGGAAGTAGCAGGTGGCTGATGTTGCACTGTAACGATAAACTGTTGTAAAAATGCTGTTTACATCATCTGGTGTTGGTTATCAGTTTATCAGGCCCACAGTACCAGAACTATTATTTCTTTTTGCGTGGGATGCACATCCTGAATTTTAAGTTATTAGTTTAATGAGCTACAAAAAAGTCTTTAATCTTGTTAATGGAAAGAGAGCAATTTTGAATATGCCAAAATAATGAGAAAGCACATATTAAAAAATAAGGTTTCTTTTCAATTCCTCCAACTAGAAGTATATAATAAATATAGCAGAATGAGTTTTCAAATAAATAAATAAATTAAGATTAAAATGAAATCTGCTAATTAAATGAATATTTCAATGTATCATGTCAGAACATCATTTCTTGAACGGCCAAGCACCACGTGCTCGTGCGAGTGAAATTATATTTTTATTCATTTTAATCGTTTCATTGAATGAGTCACTTTAGTATCGCAAACGATCTAAAGATACTTTCTCTCGCCTTTATTGTTTAAAAAAAATATCGCATTTCCTATTTATTTCATTTCACATAGTCAAGTGCTCAAAATGGCATTTTTCTATGGTTTTTTTTTTTTTTTTTGCTGGAGTCATTAATTAATTTTTTTTTAAAATCAGACTTTTGTCAATGCAATGGATCGCGTTATTAAAAGCTGATTTTTTGAGATGCTAGTGCAGATAATAAAATTCTTATTTTTCGCCTACGGATTTTTGTTGACGGCAAAAACCTCATCCCCAAACAACATCATTTTCTGACGTGATAAAATATCACAGTTCTTTTTGAACAGATTCATCAAAAACCTCTTAGAAATAACTATTAGCCATTTTCTTGTGTAACTACGTTCTTGAAATAACTGCTTATGGCCAATTATACAAATATTTGCAGTGAAAGGATTAGCAATAGTAATCGAATTATATTAGATAATGCGTTTTAATTCAAGAAGGCATTTCTTTTCTTTCCATTCAATTAACCTATTGGTCTAGTGTGGTAGAGAGATTTGAAGAGACATTGGTACCTTCTTCGTCATCTGATCATGGACCATCACGCTTTATAATGCAAATTCTATGTAACTAAACACAATTTTTGATTCGTATTTTAACCAAAATCAATACAGAAGTCGATTTCCCCTCTATTAATTTATTATGGACCAATCAGTTAGGAGCTATTAACTGCCTCAGACCCTTTCCTCGCCTTTCAAAATACTTTGTAAAATTATTATATAGGATCTCCTTCACGTGTTCGACATCCGCGTGTTTATGCCGTAGACCCCTTAACGCATCGTCTGCCTTCAAACGATAACAACCTATTTCCTTCGCCTTCGCGTCTGCACGCGCAAGCCTTTTTTTGATCTCTTAATATGTCTCCAGCTTTCATTTTTCTTTTTCTTTTACATTCACCTGCAGATATGAATAGGTGGTATTCAAAGCTTTTTCTTCTTCTTCTTCTCCAAAGAGGCGCTTTAAAAAGCATCACCAGTGGAGCGAAAGATCTGCGTGCGAAAATAAAGTTATTTTCCTCTCGCTTTCTCATCCCCTAAGGAACTTATTTCACCCTACCTAATGTCTTTTTCATGTTGCCAGTCTTCTTCGCCTTTGTGGAATTTTTGCTCTGCAGAAGGACAATTACAGTTTGCAGTTAATATATAGCCCAAGTTTTACTGTCATCCCCCTTTTTATGCTCCTCTCCAAATATCTTTTTCATACTGTCCATTTTCTTTCTCTTCCATTCTGGAATGTCTGCTCAACAACAGTTTTATTTAATTCATAGACCTAGTCCTCCCCTTTCCTTCATCTACACTTTTATCTTTGGTTAATTTTTTTAACCTCATCAAATGTATTTTTTGTAGCATCAACCTCAACTTCCTTTCTCGAATGTTGACTTAAACAAAAGTTTTAGTTAACACTTTGCTGACCGGTGACGAGTTAACTCGTCCTTTCATGTCCAAACGTTGTTGACCGGTGACGAGTTAACTCGTCATTGCACTTGCAATATCTGTTAAAATTTGTAACACCGAGAGCGATATAGAACATTGCAAAAACTTGGCGTATCGTGTTTGGTCTTGTCCGCTCTATAACAGAAAAATTACTTTTCCTAGTATTTACATTTTTATTAGAATTTTAGTGAAATTCCAAAAATTTCAACCATGACGGAACGTATCGGCGAAGAACTTTTTGATGTTCTAATTCAACAAAATTCATTGGAGTTTTTTTAGAACGTTTTACTTTCATATTCAATTACAAAAAAGTAGCCGGTGACATGACATAGTTTCTGCGTAAAATTGCCGGTCACCAAAGTGTTAACAAATGAGTAGAAACGGTTTTAGTAAATAACTAAATAAAAGCAGTTTTTGTTAACATGTAAGTAGATGTTCATGCCGGGGTTCTGGTACAGGGGTAGCGTGTCTTCCCCGTGATCTGAGGGTCCCGGGTTCGAGTCCCGGTTCAGGCATGGTTGTACTTCTGTGTGCTATCTGTATGGGGTGTGAATAAGTCCCCCCTCCTGTAAAAAGGGGCAAAGGGGCTGTGCAAGCAAATGTGGTCAGTGTGCAGCTAAATCGTACTCTTGGCCCTAGTTGGCGCTACTACAAAACAAGAGATGCTGATTAGGCTTAAATCGCTGACTACCTCAGCGAGCTTGTCCATGGCAAGTGCCATAAGAAACAACAACAGATTTTAAAGTAACTTTAAGCAAGCATTTTCTCCGTGATTTGGGCATCCCGGGTTCGAGTCCTGGTTCGGGCATGGTTGTTCTTCTGTGTTCTATCTGTAAGGTTTGTGTATATACCCCTCTGTAAAAGGGAGCTGTGCAAGCAAATGTGATGAGTCTGTACCAAAAGTCGTACTCTTGGCCCTAGTTGGCGCT
This sequence comes from Argiope argentata, assembly GCA_026289955.1. Taxonomy (NCBI): domain Eukaryota; kingdom Metazoa; phylum Arthropoda; class Arachnida; order Araneae; family Araneidae; genus Argiope; species Argiope argentata. The sequence continues at coordinate 1,299,676 of JAOUZG010022949.1, forward strand.
ACTTCAAAACAAGAGACGCTAATTAGGCTTAAGTCGCTGCCTACCTCAGGGAGCTTGTCAATGGCAAGTGCCATAAGAAACAACAACAGTTTTTCATGTAACTTTAAACGTCTTACAAGTTTTAAAATAATGCAATAAGACTTTGGGACCAATTTAAGTGCTTTTGAGCACTTTGTATATGATATAAGTTAAAACAAATTAACTGGAGGTCAGATTTTAAATTGAATCCATAATCTCCAGTGGATAACAGGATTTCACATCTTCCATAACAGGATTTCACAGTTTATGACTAATCGAAAAAGTGAAAGAAAGTCGTCAATGCCCAAAAATAATACCAGGAAAAGTTACCATTTGTAGAATACCGGGAAATATTCCTTACACTAACCGGTGAAACACTTGGGAACTACCCTTTTGTCATCAAGATACAAGTGCAAGTTCTGTTTTACGCACAAGCAATCAGTGAAGCATGCATTAATTGAGATCTGAAGAGCAATTCCAGTTCTCCCAAATCAGTATCCATCTCCTAACGAGCACTTCCACGCGGAAATGGTTCTTTCGGGAAACCACAAGCCTGAATCACGACCACAGAGATAACCTTCAAATGATTTCGAGTGAGTTCAGATAGCTATGGAAAAGGGGGAAAGTACCTTTGAAGTTTAATGACAAGAAAAGGATGCTTTTGGAGGAAGGAATTTCGAGACTTTTCAGAAAGATTTCGGATTGATCTTTCCTGAGAAACAGCGTTTTCGTTAAAAGATTCACGTCTGCGATTAAAAAGTGAATAAAGCTGCGGTTTTGAGATTCAATCGATATCGAAAATTCTGGAGTTGAAAGGGGATGCCAATTATTTGGCGAAATTTTTGAAAATTTACGAATTAAACACACACAGACTTAATATATGTTTCATAATATCAAATTTCTTTAAAAAAAAACCTTTAAAATTAGGACAAAGTCACCACTTTTGATATTTCTTTATCTAGTATAACAATATTCTATAGGTAAAGAAAATTAGTACGAAGAATTCTTCTAATGAAATTTTTAAGAACGTAACTCTAACTGCTTTTACTATAAACTATTTACTTATCGCAACTAACAAATGGGATATTTTATCATGACAAGACAATAAATCAATAATCAGGATTTTTTTCCCGGCTAAATATGATATTTTGCTACTTTGGCCTATCGATATTTCCAAAAATGTATTGAATGTTTTTAGTAATCAAAAAACAATTTGTCCAATTTAAAATTAATTTTATTTTCGAGATGAATGATTTATCGTACTTGAAAGGAAATAAACCAAAGTTAATAATAAAAACTAGCTTAAATTCTAAATTGTTTAGATTGGTAGAGAAAAATTATTAAAATAGTAATTAATTTCTATTTTATTATTAAAACAATCAAGAGAAACTGGGCTTATGTAACATTCTTTATTTATTTTTGTTTCTGATATTCATTAATATATGTTATTAATAATGTTCTTTAATCGAATACATGAATTGTATAGATACTAGTCGTATATAATAATATTATTTATTATATGCGAACTACTATTTCTTAAACTGAAATTTATTTAAATGCGAATGACTAAGAGTATATTTAAGCTGGAGGACATAGTATATCTATCACAATTTTTCAACCCTTTAATATTAAAGGATTAAAACCTCTTTCTTCATCAAAAGGCTTTGTAATCATTATTTGTTTATTTAAATTTGAAATCTTTTTATATGTATTGCTTGCAATAAGTTTTAATATTTGTTGCAGTAAAGCAAAATGCTCAGTTGCAGGCAATAAACACTATAAACGTTCAATTGAGGAGCGATTCCGAATAAAATTTAGAACGTAATAGGGGTGACCAAATATAATTAGTAACTAATGAAAATATTTATTTTTAAGTCCAGCATTTTTAGTTCTTTAAGACATTTAAACCACCAATTTCTTTAATTAGCATGCCAAAGTAAATAAATATGGGAGCTAATCATATGATGTAGTGATTTAAAATAGCATTCTAAATGAAATAGATATTGATAATACTAGATAAATAGATCCTATTTGATACTTTGATACATCCACTTCCAATTTATACTATGAACCTTCAAAAATCTGATTAAATGCAATTACCATAGTAAAGAAATTTATTTTTAAGGGATGAACGTTAGTAATATCATAAAATTGATTAGTAATAATTATATTATAAAATTGATTAGTTATAAGTTTGAATGATTTATAAATTTGCATTATTCAGCAAATTTAAGATAACAAAATGGAAATAGATAACAAACATTTCTCCTCTTTTTTTTAAATTTAAAATAATGATTTTCTTTATCTAGAAATGCTTAAAATAGGCAGATTTGGGGAGGGTGTTAATTCTTTTAAATATTAGATATTTAGAACGTACATCTATTTCTTGATTGGCAGTGACATTGTTCAAAGACTTGAGGCTCTTTTTTTCTTCTTTATTTTAGTTTCTATATTTTTTAAATTTTTCTTCGAACATAGTATGCATGAAATAAATCAAAAATTGTTAATACCTACAATAAAAACCAGAATCTACAGTAGAAAAAACGTGATAACTATCCTTTCTGATATTATCTAATCTCTTAAATCAAATAACGGCAGCGTCTTGGCATAGGGGTTGTGCATCTTCTCCCAGACCTGGGAATCCCAGGTTCGAGCCCCGGTTCAGGCATGGTTGTTGTTCTGTGTTCTATCTGTAAGGGGTGTGAATGTGAACCCCCCTGTAAAAAGGGGCTTTGCAAGCGATTGTGACGACTGTGTAGCTAAATCGTAATTTTTGTCCTAGTTGGGGCTACTTCAAAAACAAAGAGACGCTCCTATCAGCTTAAAACTCGCTGATGCCTCGGCGAAACCTGTCGATGGCAAGTGTCACTAATAACAGCAACAGCAACAACAAATCCGATAACATCATACATCAAAATATTCCTTCTTAAAATAATCAATTAAGAAATAGCCTTGGGTGTTATTTAGCTTCATCCAATCTAGACAATATCGGATTTGAAAATATATACTAATACCATATTTCAAAATACTTGTTCTTAAAAATAAGAAAGTTTTGCCTTCTATAGTCTTATTAAAACCCATGTCCCTTCAAATATTTCAAAATAATGTTTGAAAATTGAGAAGAAGGGGGGGGGGATTACAATTTTTGATGTTATCTAACCTTTTCCAATTTTAACAACATTTAATATAATTCTAATTCTTTTTTCAATAATTCACAAACAATTACTCCACCAGCTTCTCCCAATTATTATAAAGGAATTACCCTGTGAAACGAGTGGAAAAGCAATCCTTCTCCCATCTTCATTTCCAGCCGAACACGTTTCACTTTACTTTCTTGGGTATCTTTCAGATCGTTTTTACTTCCGCCAAAAGCACTTCTCCAGCAGAAGAAAACCTTCGGGGAGGGTAAAAAAAGGCTTGGAAAGCCAAGTCGCCTTCGGGAGGTACCGGGCAAGGGATGGAAGATGTAGAGGCAGCAAGTTCAAGGGCAAGGGTACATACAGGTGGCCCCCCAAGAAGGGCTCGACCAGATGGGGCCCAGAGTTTGGGGCTCGCAGCGAAAAAGAAGCAGTCCGTTAGTTGGAAGTTCTTGGAAATGAAATCGCCTCTGTTTTCTGAAAGTTGAGATTGCTTTTTGTTGTAGAGCTGGAACGGGTTACTTGATTTCTTCCAAGATCTTTCCTTTCTTAGAGTTATCTCGGAAGGCTTGGAGATCGAATCGTTTGTCTATTATGATGTTTATATGCTGTCTAAAATATATGATAGGTCGTTATTCTATAGAATGATTAGGCAGTCATACGTAACGTGTGAAATATGAGGATTATCGGTGTATATTATTTAATTTCCTTAGACACTGTTTATATCTTAGCATTCTTTAGAATTGTAAATGATATTTAAACCAAGTATGAAAGATTTTTATTTAAAAATTGGAATTACTATGCATTTTGTGGAATACTGGATTTTAAACTTTGCTGGCAAGATACTCATAAATTTTGCAGCCTCAAGAAATCTGACCACAAAATTTTAATTATTATTGATATTTAAAATCAAGCTCTGGGCAGACAGATTTTTAAGTGTGTGTGTGTGTGTGTGTGTGTGTGTGTGTGTGTGTGTGTGTGTG
>JAOUZG010022949.1:1305324-1321732 GCA_026289955.1 Argiope argentata
ATTCTGTACGAAAAGAGCAGAGCCATTCTTCAACTCGCAGACATTAGAATGAAAATACAGATAGATCAAAATTCAGAATGTTTAGCATTCTTTTGCATATTATTCTGAAAAAAGCAAGCATTGTTGAAAACTGCGACCACCTTTCTTTTTAAATCTTTTCCCACACGTGTCCGATTCTGTACGAAAAGAGCAGAGCCATTCTTCCTCAAGGAAACATTCAATAACGGGCGCTCGAGGACAAGACGGTATTATAACACAAAAGAAGGTCATTTAATTTAAATTAGACTAACAACCCAATTACTGCATTTGTTAAACACAATTATCCCTCTCCCTCTCACCTCTAACAAAGCTAACTGCTCCAAAATCCTACTTCCACCCGTTCTGTCGCTCGCATCTGCCAAAATTACGATAAACACACATTTTAATGCGAAGAGTGCTCTGAATTGAATTGAATTGTCTGCAGCATCCACCCCCATCACCTACCTACCTCACTCAACATTTTCTCTCACACACCAACTGCAAACAATTCCTCCTCCAACTCAACTCAGCTCAGATTTTAGAGAACCGGTACCTTTTCGTTCGTTTTCTCTCCTTTTCACAGCATATTTGTTCGTTCTTGACATGGATTTAATGCCAGCAGCCCTCCCCCCTCTTCTCTCTCCCTCTCTATATCCTCCCCCCCCTCCGGTGTTGAACGCATACATATTCCAGAATTTATGAACGCGTTCGCTATTGGAAAAGATTGAAATGAAAGGAGAGTTATTGCATTAAGATCCGGGTGCTTTTGTTCGTGTGTTTAACGTTGATACAAAATGTATGCTTTCATGGAATTTGAATTCGGCTAAGGCGATACGGGTGTTATTAAAGTAGGGTTTTCCGTTATTGTGCAGATATGAAAGTAAATATTTGGATGATTATCTAGGCTACTTAGTTGATTTATTTAAAAGAGAGTTTAATGTGTGCGGTGGGGAATGTTATGTTTGAAATAAGAATAGAAAACTGCTGGAAATTAAAGTAACTCGGTGGATGCTGTTTTGATTTTTAAATCGGAATAACGAATGGCGGTGTTTTGAAATAAGTTGTGGAATTTTCTAAATTAGTATTATTAGGCAGAAAATTCACAAAATATATAATATTTCGTTACGCGTATTTTCTAAATAATGTGTAAGAAATGTCTATGTTTGCTTTTTCAGTTGACTTTTTTAAATTATACACTTTTATTAAGATTTTGTGCCAAAAACCTAATGTTTGGAGTTATACTATTTTAAGTCTAAAATTTCTAAAAGTCTAATTTTAATAAGTCTATACTATTTAAGTCTAAAAGTCATTTTAAAGGACATTTTTAAGTACCTTTATTAGTATTAAAATAAATTCAAGAAATGATTAACTAAATTACAAGATAATATTAGCTTGATTTGTTAATAAATAATTAATATACAAATCAAGATACATCATTATGTGTGAGGTATAAAAAAAGCATCCAAGTTTCTGCTTAATCAAATTATATAGAGAGAACTTACTCCAAGCTACATAACTGTATAGATATATATATAATGTTTAGGCTTAAATATATTACCTATAGCCCTAATATGCTTTAAATATGACATTTTTCATAGCATTGAATTATTAGAAGACAATATATTACTGTATGCTTATATTTTTTAGTGTTTTATATATATCCAATGAATGCTTATTTTAAGCAGCAAGTAAATGCTTTTAAAAATTCACAACGTTTAAGATATATTATAATTTATTTTCTAAATGTAAAAATACCATAACATTTTAAATTTATATATATTATAACTTAATCAATCGAAATATATAACATCCTTAAAATTTATTAAATTGTTGAGATAGTAAATATAAGTAAAGATTTATAACAAATGTCTATTTAAATAAATTGCTAAAGCCATTTAAAAAAAATTGATTTGCTGTTTCTCTTATCTGGTTTCATAATTATTCATATAAATTTAAAAACCTAGGTAACAATGCTCTTTATTGTAGTTATTCCAAAAATAGTAGACATTTAACTTTAAATCATGTTAGTTTCATTACTATAATTAGCTCAGGAGCCATACGATCTTCTATTAAACTAACTATGAACTGACAGAAAAAGAAGGTTTACTAGAATATTCATATTTAATAAAGCAACAATATATGTCTAAGTATTTATAAAATGATATGATTTTTTTTAAATTTTTTATATTTTAGTTCTAATTCTGAGCACTGTATGAATTTATGTCTAACAAAAAGGGGATGACTTAGCAACAACAGGTGTCTAAGTACTTATAAAATGATAAGATTTTTTAAATTTTTTCATTTATAGTTCTAACTCTGAGCACTGCATGAATTTATGTCTTATAAAAAGGGGATGACACAACCAGATCTGAAAGGATCCAATATTAGATTTCACTAAATGTATTTATTTTTTAAAAATAATAATAACGTATCGTATTACATATGCAATAAATAAATTAAAAATAAGGAGAAATTCTCAAGATTTAGGAATTTAAACATAATATTCGCAACTTAATAGCTTCAATGAGCTTCTTATACTTTCAAGAACTTAAGCAAGTCTTCGAGTTAATAACACCGTGGATCGAATACGACGAGACGAATCAGATCCCCTGAAGACGCGTACAGAATTCGAGTTACCCCTTCCAGCACACAAGGAAACAATCCGGTGTCACTGATTTGGGCATCGCATTCACATCCTGCTTACATTTCAATTCATCCAGAGTATGACAATAAGTCTTTGTAATCTAAAAAGGAAACAATTTCTCTCCCGTCTTTAATTGAGGCAAAGACCATGTGACAAACCCTTTCATGGGAGACGAAGAACACAGAAAGCCCAACCCTTCCACGATTTAAAAATTGTCGTGTTTCTTTATTCCGACTTCCACACATTCTCCACCCTCCATTGGTGCCCATGGGAGCCCCGAAGGGTCGCTTCACTGACCAGGGCCAATGAGGTCAGCCCTGAAGCCCATTTACAAGACAGGCACCCGCCAATGGACAACCGTCTAGGGAAATTTCGTATTCGGTGAGTTCTGGCCCTTTTCCTACGCAGGCGTAGAATAAAAATTTCTTCAATAGCCACTCGGGGTTGACCATTTTTGGATAAATGGGTGACAAGTCCACCGAAGCATTTCCTGCATTCTGGGAGTAAAGATTGTTCAATGGGAGGCTTTAACTTTCTCGCATATGAAGTATGCGCAGAGGAAAATAAAAAAATAAAACAGTAATCGTTATATTCAGCCAACATTTTAATGAATTTCAGTTTCTGAGATATCTTGCTTTTGAATTTGAGAGTAAATTTAGTTGAATGATGATGAAACTTGCTATTATATGAAGTATACATGGGGGGATGGAATAATCATTAGTTTCAATCAAGAAATTATGATGAATTTCATTCAGAAATTCATCACAAATTTCTTGATTGAATTATATGTGAATAAGATGGGAGAAAATTTTGGGAGTAAATTTTGTTGAATAATTCAGCAAGAATTGGATTCAGTTTTTGAATTTTTGAGAATTTGGGAGTAATTTTTGTTGAATGAGATGATGAAACTAGCTAATATATGAAGTATACATGGGCAATCAAAAAATTGTCATGAATTTCAGTTTTTGAAGTAGGTTTTATGTTTTTGAATTTGGAAGTAAAGCTTGTTGAATGAGATGCTTGAAATTTCTCGTATATGAAAAATGCATAGCAGAAAATAAATAAAATAATACAGTAATATTTACATTCAGCCAACATTTTAAGGAATTTCAGTTTTTGAGATATGCTTTTGAATCTGGGAGTACATTTTATTGAATGAGATGATAAAACTAGCTAATATATGAAGTATACATGGGGAGGGGGGATAATCGTTAGTTTCAATCAAGAAATTGTGATGAATTTTAGTTTTTGAAGTAGCTTTCTTGCTTTTGAATTTGGAAGGAAAATGTGTTGAATGAGAGGCTTCAACTTTCTCGTATATGAAGTATGCGTAGAGGAAAATAAATAAAATAAAACAGTAATCGTTATATTTAGTCAACATTTTAATGAATTTCAGTTTTTGAGACATGAAGGGGAGGGGGGGATAATTATTATTTTCAATCAATAAATAGGGATGAATTTCAGTTATTGAAGTAGGCTTTTGGCTTCTGAATTTGGAAGTAAAGTTTGTTGAATGAGATGCTTCAACTTCCTCGTATATGAAGCATACATAGAAGAAAATATATAAAATAATACAGTAATCGTTATATTCAGCCAACATTTTAAGGAATTTCAGTTTCTGATATATGCTTTTTGCTGTTGAATTTGGAAGTAAATTTTGTTGAATGAGATGATGAAACTAGCTAATATATGAAGTATGCATAGAAAAAAATATATAATAATATAGTAATCGTTATATTTAGTGAACATTTTTGTGAGAGAATATCTTGTTGATTACTGTCGCATTTATTTATACACAAACTGCTTTGACAAACATAAGAAAAGAATATTCTGTAAAGCAAAGAAGAATAGAACGCAAAAAATTTGAGAAAAGAACACTCTTTCTGCTGATAATTTTTTGCAAATGTATAATTATATATCTGTATCTCTGTATCGTGATAAATATGAAATACATTTTTCTAATTCGTTTTGAACGTTATTAAAAAAACACTATTGACCCACATGGAAGTTTTTGAGCCTAATTGACAATAAATGATGAGCTCATATTATAAGTGGTGGAAAAAGTCGAAGGGAGAAAACTACAGATTTACTTTATAAAATTTAGCGAAGAAATAACGAAATATTTGAAAAAGAGAGAGAGAGAGGGAGAGTGAGAGAGAAGACTGTTGCAAGCAGAAGTGACTGAACCACAAGCGAACTTACGTTCATTTCAGATACGGTTCGCTTAGCAGTTTCTAAGACTTTACGGCTCCTTTACTTTTGAAAAGGAGAAAAAAAGCGAAGGAAAAAAAAGCAGTAGAAAAGTATATACAAAAAAAACTATAAATAACTATTCGTGGATTTAAAATAAGTACTTTACGAAACAACTACTTTAATCAGGGACTTAAGATAAACAGATAGTTAAGCTGGCTACAAAGTGTACTACTTTTTTTTTTAATTTGTATTTTTTAAAATGTTTTTAAGGTTATTAAACTTTGAAGGACTAAATTGGCATTAGAAAGTGTGGTTTGAATATGACGAGTTTGTGTGTATGGAAACATTTTTTTTTCTTCTTCTTTTGTCTTTACCAGATGATTGCTCTTACCATTTTATTTGTGTAGGATTTTTCTAAATATTTCAGAATATTTGTAAGGTTGATAAATATCTTCTAAAACAGTAAGCTGTTGCCAAACAGGAAGAATAAAATGTGGAAAGTGACAAGAAACCTAAAAACTTGAATCGATCATAATAGTGTCATATAAAAATTATCGTTGGCATTTTTTTAATTCTGTAAATTAAAATATACAAATCCATTCTTGTGCATTCTTTGCCAAGAATGGAATATTTCCTGTACATATTTACGATTAACTATTTATACGCAAATCTAAAATAAAATCTCCTGTCAATGTGAATGGAATAACAGAGACATTCTATGTTGTTCGTAAGTAATAAATTTAAACTATTTAGTAAGTAAATTCTGTGTTTAACCTAAATATCAAGCTAAATATCTTATAAAAACCTAAATATCATTTATTAATAAACGTATTCTTTTTTAAATGTAAAGTTATATAGCTTGGCATAAGTTCTCGCCAGATAATTTGATCAAACAGAAACTTAGATGCTTCTTTTTCGAACCTCATGCTTGATGATGTATCTTGATTTGTTTACTAATTATTAATTAACAAATGAAACTAATGTAATCTTATAATTTAATTAATCATTTCAAGAAATATAATGTTAAAAATCGTATCATTCTTTCGTATTTTGCAAAATAACGTTAAGTATTTTATAACGTTGTATGATATAATCTTCAAAATTATTTCTTTTAGTATAAAGTGAAAAAAAGGGGCTGGGGGAGGAATTGAAAGAAATAATTTATAAAAATATTTTTGTTTCTAATGTCAGTAAATTCCTGTATGATAACAAATAATATTATTTTTAACAAATGCCGAAATAGTTGTATTATTATCAGGAGAAAAGTTAATACATTGACTATATGTTATTGTCAACCTGATGAAAAGCTGTCTGAAAATAATTATCATAAGACAGACAGACGTATGTTTTTTCACAGAAATAAATGAAGATATAGAATTCCAAACTACTTGCATAATAAAGCTTATTGTAAAATAATTTAATTTTATTACACTGTCTTAAAGCTATTTAGCTTGACAAAATTTCTCGCCAGATAATTTGATTAAACAGAAACTTAGATGCTTCTTTTTCGAACCTCATGTTTAATTATGTATCTTGATTTGTATTGCTACAAGTATTACCAAAGTTTCATATGCTGTTCTTTTTTTAAAGGAAATTATGGAGTTGAAAATTATAAAAACAATCTAGCAAATAATTCTGAAAAATAAAATTTCTTAGATTAACTGAGCAAACAAATCACAATTTCTAGTAAATATTCTTTGATATTAATTCCAAGAAACTATTGTCTTTTGAGTTAACATTTGGTAGTGAATAGTTATAATCAAATCAATGAAAATAAAGTAATAATTTTGTGTTTTGCAAATTTATGTATATAATTTAAGAAATTAATATTATTAGCTTTAGAAATTTTAGTAATAGATTTTAAATACATCTAGATCACAGCAAATATTTTTAGTGTAAATTTCTAGATAACTATACATAGAGCAAAGAGAAATGAAACAGAAAATATAAAAGTTATTTTTATATATATTTGTTATGCTATCAATTACTTTATAGCTATATTTGTAATAATAAGCATGAAAAAAATTTGAAATACTTTTATATATACCAAATAATTTTATTTAAGATTCTTCATAATCCTTAACATAAGTTGGCTTAATGTAGAAAGTTTTAGCGACTGAATTCACTGACAAGTTACGTAATAAGTTAATGAAAAAAAATTCTATACATTTCACAGCTTTTATTTTCAGGATAGTTACACTATGCAGTTTATTTATAATGGGTCCTTAAACAAAAAGTTCATTGGATTATATCAATTATTGTGCTCCTGGGTCAAATTTTAAGATTCTTTAAAGGATGATGAAGCACTCGATAATTTTTTGCCCCTCTCTCAACTTGATTTGTGATAATGAGGCAAATAACACCTTCTCTATCATTAAAAATAGAGAAGGGGAATAAAAAAAAACTATCAGCTACCTGTTATCGTTTAATTTTTTTTCTTCTCACTGCTAACATTTTTATTTATTATTTTTTTTCCAACACTGCCAATTAAGATTCTGACTTAAGTTTTTTCACGATCGGAAATCGTGTTCTTTAACCTAAATAAACCAGTAGAAAGTTAACTGGGATGAAGATAATATGCTTCAATCAATAAAAGAAGAGAACAGGTGTTTTCATAAAAAAAAATATTTCCGCTACTACAATAGTTAATCTGTAACGATTCTTAAAACCACCTTCACTGTGTACGAATGTGAGTGGCAAGCAAAAAAGGAAACGAACGCGATTCATTCGTGCTTCAGTAAAGTTGGAAAAAAAAAGAAAGAAAGAAAAGTAAACGGAACAACTTTTTTTTTCAAGTAACAAGTTTTTTCTCCTTTTTCTTTTCTTTTTCTTGTTTTTTTCCCTAACTTTTTCTTCTTTCTTTCATTTTTAGAACACTTTTTCCACTTCACTTGAGTTAATTCATTGAACGTCATGATATTTAACAAGTACGAACGTTAAGGAAATATATTTTCACTCAACGTGGTATTCGAGTTATTTGAATAACATAATTGTATGTCACCTAATATTTAACTATACATTATGATAGAAGCATATTGGCTTTACTTTGCACTACCGATGTGTTTTGATTTAAAACATGAAGATTTAAAACATGAAGACAAATAAGCTTAACATATTCATTCTGACGTGATGCACGTCAAATTCATCACATCAACATGGATTCCATAGAAATAGACAGAAAAGGATTACTAAGTTAACGCAGTTTTCTAATAGCCATTGCTTCGAATATTTTAAACAAACGGTATGATTCTTATTTTTCTATTTTAGTGACTAAGAAGTAATTAAGCTACATTCAGTAAAATCCTCATTTTATTGTTTTATTTTTTTTAAAATTGAATAACCACAAATAAAAATCACGTGCTTTAGCATTGTTATTTATTTATTTGATTAATTATTAGATGTAAATATATTGTCAAAGGAAACAAATAACACTAACAGTAAATTCTTTTATATATTTTATCCTTAAATAAAGATGAAAATGAAATCTGCTATGCATATTTCAATGTATCATGTCGGTACATAGTTTCTTAATTAACTTGCACGAGAAGTTAAAATATAATTTAACGTGCTCGTGCAAGTTAAATTTTATTTTTATTCGTTTTAATTGTTTCATTGAATGAATCACTTTAGTATCGCGAACGATAAAAAAAGACTGTATCGCATTTATTGTTTTTAAAAAATCCTAATTTCTCTTTTATTTCATTTTATAAAATCATGTGCTCAAAATGACATTTTTCTAGGTTTTAATTGTTGTAGTCATTAATTTATTCTTTTATATTCAGAGCTTTTGTAAGTGCAATGACAACGCGTTATTAAAAGGTAATTTTTTGAGATGCTCGTGCAGATAAAATTTCAATTTTTCGCCTACGGATTTTTGTTGATGCCAAAAACCCCATCTCAAAAATATCATATTCTGACAATATAATAAATAAAATAGAATTTCATTTTTTTAAAAGTCATAGAATTATGCATATTTAGCTAGCTTTGAAGTTAAGTTTAAGTTAAGTTAAATAATTTTTAGAAGATAAATCATGATAACGATTAAAATGTTGCTGCACTTTTAACAGTTAAACAATGATTCCTAAATAAATACTTTTTCTTACAAATAATGTGACCAGTAAAACCAGTATTGACCAGTATTTCCACCTATATATATATATAAGCTTACCACAGTAAAGTTAAGCGACTTACTTTCTAAACACTGGATCCAAAATTATATTTTAATAAAAGCGAAAATACTTCCTTCAAGCTATACAAAAGAGAAAAAAAAATAATCGGATGGATTTCACAAAAGCTTAAAAATTCCTCCTTTGTTATTATTAAAAAAAAAAACTTTTCTAAACATGACGTAGCCATTAAAACCGCCACCAATCTTTCTCAAGACACGTTATTACGGTCCCAATTAATCAAAAAGCTGGCATTCGAGTCAAACCAAGATCCCTCCGAATTCATTTTTTTTTTCTCTTTCTCAAAAAAATTCATTATAAAAGGCTTCGACGTACAATCGAACTCTACAAAGAGATAACGAAGGTCTGAGCCTTGCTTATTTATGTATTTATTTATCCCCCCTCCTATTGGAATCGATAATGGGAAGAGAGGCGCTCCCGATAGGTGGCGCTGGTATCGCATTCAGCCCTTGCCACACACAACCTGTACATCCTTTTAGGAGAAATGCGCGCGCAACTCGCTCAACAACGGATTCTTGAAGGGGGGGGAGACTATAATGCATAACTGCGCTTTGTATTTGCGGGCCTAAATGAAAAATCGAACATCGGTTTTATGCATTTTTGGCAGTGGCATTTTTCTTTTCGAACTTTTTTCATTATTTTCTTAGATACTCTTTAATTTATTCTGCGCGATTTTTCGAATCGTATCGTTTTTGTTTTCGGCGGAGTAGCTCAGTAGAAAATGAGATGGATTCGTAATTTAGGTGTTCCTCTGATGGGGGGGAAGAGATAAAAAAAAAGGCAATCCTTCATTTAATGCCAAGTATTCAACCATGCATGATAACAAAATTCAAAGCACGCATTATGACAATGTAATTAAAGAAAGAAAAACACAATGGCATTATTATGTTTTTATAGAACTTACCTTACATTTTTTTTATTTTTGTATGACATCATCTCTATTGCTTCAACAAGTAAAGGATTTGTTCAACTACACATTTAAATAAAATATTTTTAAGAAAATAATAACTGACAAAACAAATTAAGTTACAAACAAATTAAGTTTAAAAAATAATACATTATCAAAAATTTCTGTAAAACACATTTATAAGTCATGGATAAATTATTAATCTAATGTGTATTATTTTTACTGAATTTTTTATTTATAATTCAACCCTTTCAATTCACATGTGAAAATTACGTAATAAGTTATTACTAATTTGCACAAGTTTCAAAAGATTAAACTTTTTTTCCCTTTACAATTACTGTAAGAATAAAGATTTCGCATTTTACATTTATTATTTTACTTTTTTTTTTGGTTCAGATTTTGTAGATTAACAAAAATTATGCACTAATGTTAAATATGATAGTGATTCGGATTTTTTATTTTAAAATTTTCAAACTTAATGGCTAAAGGTACATAATATATACTATGAGCTTTTTAAATATTTATTAACTTTGTAAATAAAGCTACAATATTTTAAGTTACTTTTAAAAATACGTCTGTTGATTACAATCTAATTTTACTTTTAATGATTAAATTTGATATAGTTCTGAAGTTTTGTTATAAACATAGAAATTTAAGGTTTTAGTAAATATTAAAAATTATTTTTAGTCATGCATATGTTGAATATAAAAACATTGCTATTTTATTTTACATGAATATTTACATTAAACGCAGCTTTTTAATGAGGTAATAGCAAAATATGATAGTATAATATTGCATTTTTAACCATTGTCTTTAATAGAATGCACTTAATAATAAAAAAAAATGTATTAGTACTATATGTTTACTAGATTTTAATTTTAAAATGTCAGTTTTCTAAAAGTGTTGCCTCATGATATTTGAAAAAAAAAATTAGAATTATATTTTATTGGATATGAAATATTCCTTAATCAATTAGAAAAATTTTAAATTGAGAAATTTGTTGTTGCTTGTAAAGTAACAATAATATGAATTGCCAGATCCTGTATTGAAAATTGAATTTTTTTTAAGGTTATATATCTACGATCAAAACAAGCATAGTATTCTTAAGGAATTTCGAACAAAAATTATAAAATAAATTAAACCGTGCAGATTTGGAAATTTTAAATATGATAAAAAACGTATGTTTGGAAAGTAAACGTTTTTTTTATTTCACTTAATTGTAACATAAATTAAACAAAAAAATTATAATCATTGATCATTCTGTATTTGAAAGCAGGATCTTCTGTTAAAAGCAGTTTTACTGCTAACACATTAAAATAAGATTAATAAAGCACCAAACCAAAATTCAGGACAATTTTTTAAAAATATAATTCTAATATTTTATTCTTAATAATTAATATGATTCTTGATATTGATTTTTTTAAATATAATTCTTGTATTTATGAGGCTAAATTACAATAGCAACATGAATTTAGCTTTCGAAATAAGAGAGAATATCTGTTAGAGCGGACAATATGGTGAATTTGTGCATATTATTTAAAATATTATACTCAAAACTAAAGATTTATCAATTTATTTACTCAGTATTATAGAAATACAGATAATGGCTAGATCTAGAGAATAAATTCTGAATTCAAATTTTTAATTTTATTTTTTCCATCATAGCAAAAGTATTTAGATAAAATAAGTAAAAATTGACTAAGAACGATTCATTTACGTAAATTTTAACAATCATAACGTTAATTCTATAAAAATGTTGTCACTAATGCCGTAGGACAATTTTGTGATAAACTATGAAGAATTAAATAAATATATAAAATTATTTCTTCATAAGTGTTAAAAAGATTAGCTTATTTTTGCTTCAATAATTTTTATTATATATGAAATCTATCAATTCGCACAAATTCCAGAAAAAAGTGAATAAATATATTTCTATATATGTGATACTGATTTATTTTTTTTAGAATTATCAGTTTAAAACGAATTCTAAATTGAACAACTCGCTCAGTATATGGAAATTAACTTTTATATAAAAATTACCACTTAAAACTTTTTAAAATTATCCGTAATTTTATAATAAAACAAATTTAAAAAAAGTACATTTATTAACTAGAAACTATATTTAATGAGAAGATACTTTAATGTATATTCTAAATTATCTAAGGGATCAGAAAGCTACTTAAATAGTTCTCAAAAATAAACATTTTTTATATAAATATATTTTCATCTCATATCAAAAATTATATTTTCATTGTAAAGTCTCCCAATCCTTTTTCTTATTTTGATATGGCAGAATCACTTTCTCTGCTGCTCAATTATAGCCTAAAATGCAAATTATATTTAACGAAGCTATTCTTTAAATAATTCTATATTATAGTTCAAAAAAATCTGATGTTTATCCAGCTGAGAACTTATCATAATAAACTTTTTTTCGTCTTCTAGAGGATTGTTTGGATTTTAATTTTCTTTCTCGTTAAAAAGAAATATATATGTATTAAATTCATTTCTAACCTTAAAGTTTGAAGAAAACTTTATGTTTAATATAACAACCGAAAAGCTTTTCTTGAAATATTCATCATTTCACTACTCAAACCAAGAAGCGTCAAATTCGCTGTAATTCACTCCTTACATTACTTTTTGAAATATTCATCATTTCAATGCTCAAACCAAGTAACGTCAAATTCACTGTTTAAAGATTTTTTTCGAAATATTCATTATTTAATACTCAAATCAAGTAGCGTCAAATTCACTGTTTGCTGAATTTTTTTGAAATATTCATCATTTTAATACTCAAATCAAGTAGTCTCAAATTCACTGTTTACAGAACTTTTTTGAAATATTCATCATTTCAATACTCAAATCAAGTAGCGTCAAATTCACTGTTTACAGATTTTTTTTGAACTATTTATCATTTCAATACTCAAACCTAGTAGCTTTAAATTCACTGTAATATGTATATGCGTCAACACACACATGCATAAATAAGCGCTATTCTAAGTTAGAAGACTTCACACATTATTAACGGCAAGTTCAAAGAACTACTTACTACCATTTCAGGACTAAAGAGCAGCTGTAACAATATTGTCATAAAAACTAAATTGAACCGTTCCTTTAAAACTGACATCTACAAGTAATACCAAAGAATAAACCTTTCAACAACACCTGATGGTTCCATTTTTTAAACCAAACTAGTTAAGTATGACTTCTTCGTCTGACGCGGACAAATTTACCTAGATTAACGTCTCACTAACCATTCATCCTCCAAAAAAAGAACTACCTTCTTTTCTTCATTGACATCAGAAGTGCCAAGTTAGCTTATTGGTCTATTATGTCGGCAATCCAATATTCAAATTGGAATCCGAAGTTGAAAGTGACATCAGCAGACTTGAAGATCACAAGTCATAATGCATTTTAACACTTTATCCGAGACCGAGTGACAGCTCCAGGCTCGAAGTCCTGGAGATGATCTATGTCACAGGTCTTGGCTTGACCTCCTTTATGTCGAAATGCAGCTGTGAACAGATTGAATGTCATCCATTACTCCGAAGTCATCGCTACTTAGCGCTGTGCAAAAAGCAAGGAGGAGGAGGAGGAGGATAGGCCTAGAAATAACCTCTCGCCTCGATGCTAGCTAGTTTTCTTTATTTTGCTGCCGGATTTTTCAACATTAAAAACCGGTTGCGTCATTCTAGAAGTGAGACTTGTGAGAAGAGGTGAAAAGTCACAATAATTCTAGTTGTGACTGTCAAAATATTGTGAGCACACGGGAAAATTGCTTTCTCTGATCAGCATATGAAATTAGTTGCTTATGATAAAAGAAGATATAGGGAAAAAAATAAAATATGAAATAGAATTTTAAAACGAAAGTTGAAATCTTTTGCTTCGAGCTCTTCACACAAAATCATAATAATTTGTAAAGCATGTGTACTAAAATACCACGACATCTCCCAATCTTATATTTGAAGATAAATGTCTTCTAAGATGTGTGAATATATTCTTCTTTAAAATATAATAGCGTGCAGTTTGATTTCAGAGAAATATATTTATCTGTCCAGATAATTATGAAGAAAATTCTAGTAATCTTATCAATACCAAAAATCTGTGTCGAGTCATTTCTAAATATAAAGTCGTAAATTATTTTCAATAATTAAAAAAAAACATATAAATGATATTAGGTGAAGAACATATGAACAGCTCCCTGTAAAAATATAATTTTAGCATCTTCGAATATTTCAGTCTTAGTCCTGTAGCATATTAATTACATGCAAAAAGATATTATTTCATACCATAAATATTTAAAGGTCGATTTAATTAATTCATATAAGATTAAATGTTCTACCTTTAAAAACGGAATCCCCCTCCTTTTGTTGTTGCCATTCTTTCACCATTCGTTTTCGATATTCCCCCAAAATATACTTGCAAAATTATGAATTTTTAAGACGAATGGGTATATTTTTATGGAATTCTGAATACAAAAAATCTTAAATTAGAGCTTCTGATATGAAGTAAAACTATCAAAATGTTGCTTAATATATGCTTAAATGGTATTTCAGAATACAAAAGGAGATTAAAGTAAATTGCTTTGTAAAATTTGTAGCTAAACCAAAACTATGTCATTCATTCCACAAATTATTGAGATATGTCCTCCAAGTTTATCAGAAATCTTAAAGCATATGAATAAAATAAAATCCCTGGTTGCATTTTCCAATTAAATATACTTTAATTCTTAAATTTGCAATACTATATATCCTTTTGTACAACGAGATAATAAAATAATCTTATAAGACCTTTGCAGTTGATTGATAACAATAATTAGTTTTGTTCTCATACAATTCAGTAGGCGACAATGAAAACTTAACTCCTTTTTTTATTTCGTTAATTAAATTTTGCTTTCGAGTTTCCAAGATAGTGAAAATAGAACTTACCTGAAATTCCTTATGTATGAATAAAAGTAACAGAATAAAAAAAATTACAAACAACCAATTAAACTGCTTAACAAGAACTTCCTACTTGCTGTTTTATTTAAGTAAAAATATTTACCCCTTTAAATCTAAAATCCAGTTAGTAGTATTGTTCGTGCAGCTGTGAAGCTGATAAAAAATAAGCAAACAGATTTTAGTTAATATAATACCAATCATTTCTCAGTAAGGTATTCTTCTTTTATTGATAAAAGAATGCGGAAAAAGAAATAGAATTTACAAGAATTAATTTCGCAATTCTTGATAAATTGCCAAATATTCCAGGAAAGTTGTAGATTTTTTTGTGAATACTACCCGGTGAACCTCATTCTGCATTGTTATTCTAATTATTCCTATTTTTTTTAACATCAGAATTGCATCATTACTTTAAATTACGGAGTTTTATGATAATAGAGGAATATGAAATAACAATTACAGAGCAAAAAAAGAATTTAAAATAGGAAATGCCTATTCTCTTTAGCAAAAAAATCTATGGTTGCAAATTGTAAATCGGAGCATCTTTGTCTGAGTAAAAGAGTAATAATAATAATAAAATAAGATGTTTAATTTATATTTTATTATAGTTATGATTATTTGAATAATTTAAATTATTGAAAATTTCAAATTACAACATAAAGTATTTGAAAATCAAAGTCTAAAATTATTAACGAATTCTTTTAAAAATTCATAGTGTCTGATTGTTACTAAAAAAATTAGCTTGCTTTTGGGGTGTAGCAATTAACTAATCATCCATACGATCCTGAACAAAAAAGATGGGGAGGGGGGGAGTACAGTTGAATGAAGGAAAGAGAATTCAAAATGCCAACTTTCTATTGGTAGTATTTTATTTTGAAAATTTTCAGTAAGCCTATTTATATTTTATTAAGCTTCATAATTGAGTGGCTTTTATTTTTATAACCATTGAACATTAAATTCTTTAAGCAAAAACCGTATATATATATGAACTTTCTAAATAAATCAACTTTTTATCCATATGATTTTTTTATGTCTGTGTGCGTTTTTGTATAAAAAATTTGTTATTTGATTTAAACATACAATACAAAGGCTTCTATTACTAAATGAAACACCGCTGGTGTGTGTGTGTGTGTGTGTGTGTGTGTGTGTGTGTGTGTGTGTGTGTGTGCGTACGATGATAATTTAAACTCTCAATAGTACTAATAGTACTAATTTCCAAAATTTTGTCTTACTTTAATACATACTGATTTCATTTTATTATTTCCTGATCCATTCCTCTTTCTCTATTTAATAAATCAAATAAAATATAAAGATGATGCGTCATTCATTACTCCACGTACCAGTGGATGGATAATAAATCACTTATATAACTAGATTCTTTCATTTTTTTTAATTCTCCGTTTCCCTTGTCCAAAGATCAACATAAAGTTAATACGTAAAAAGAATTCCACTCGGAAATCTACACGTGTGTGATTTATATGAATATCATAGCATATAAGACTAGAAATAAATTGGTTTTTTTTTT
>JAOUZG010022949.1:1321832-1334420 GCA_026289955.1 Argiope argentata
TATATATATATATATATATATATATATATATATATATCAGTTAATTTAACTGACATCCGGTGAAAGCATAAAATATTTCTGATCGAGACTTCGAGAATTTATTCAAAATAATAATTTTTTTTTTAAAAAATCAGTTCTAATTTCTCTTTTAAAGTACGCGTCTTCAATGGAAGATTTTATTTGAAACCTCATATTTCAAGATTGCCATCTAAAATTGGAAAAAAATTGCTCTACTTCTAAAATTGCTCTACTCTCTAAAAGTGTACTAAAATTGCTCTACTCAGAATTTAGAAAAGTGAAAAAATATTTTGGGATGTAATTAATTAATATCCAATGTTTTCCAGAAAATTCTATTTTTAATGTAGTATTTGAAGGAAAAAAAAGAAAAGAACGCATTAATTTTAAATATCTCACACAAAGAACTCAGAATAAGTAAGTTAAGTTTTTCAAATTAATGAAAAAAGTATATAATGAATGCTATTTTTAATTTAAAAGGTTTCGCTAGATTCTTGATCGAACAAAAATCGTCCAACTTCTGAATGCCTGTCGGTATTGAGCAGATTTTTAAAGAATTAATTACTTTCTAATAAACTTTCGCGTTTTTTTAAAGTATTCACAAGACATGAAATTGTAGAATATGAATAATATAAAAATACTTTATTTTCTGTATAGCTACTGAAAG
The DNA here is from genome assembly GCA_026289955.1 of Argiope argentata. Lineage (NCBI taxonomy): Eukaryota > Metazoa > Arthropoda > Arachnida > Araneae > Araneidae > Argiope > Argiope argentata. Next base: position 1,322,515 of record JAOUZG010022949.1, read on the forward strand.
CAATTAGTATTTTGTTTGGAGTCGCTTTCAAACAGCAGTTATACAAGAATTTTGATATTTTCAACTATTTACATCACTGATCTGTGTTTTTTATGCAATAAATCTCACCCAATGATTGAATGCGGTAGAAATAAGAAAAATAACATATTATTCGCATCCATTTTTCGACAGAAAAATGATGCAGATAATACTTCAAACCAAGATTATTATAATCTTTTCACATTTCGCTTAGGTTACCGCCAACTGAAAACCGCAGCGTTTCTATATAGGTTAGCAACCTAAAGAAAGAAAACACCACTTTTCTAGCAAAAGGAATAAATAATACGTTATGTGCGTTCCGTCTAAAGCGAGGTTAATTACCCTCAGCTGAATGGCTAATTACATTCCATTTGTACTTTATTCACTGTTGCACAAGCGTTGCTTTTAATGGAAGCTCAAGCATCCAGATCAAAAGGTGTCCCTAACCAGACAATTCCAAATGGAATGCGTTAACGTGGTACAGCTGGCATCTTTATTTGCACAGCTCTTGCAAATCCACTCTTCCAGCGAGCAAATGAAACGCAAACATCCCTACATAATGGAAGTCCTGAAATGAGCTGCCTGGTAATTGAAGATTCCCCCCACCCTCCCCTTTTCCCTTTTCGAATCAAAATAGTGGACGACATCGCATTTTTGTAATTTTTCACGCACGAAGCACGTTTGCGTTTGTGTACTGAATTAACCTTTTCGGTCAACGTGAGCTCTCTTTTCTCTCGCAGGGTTAATGCGAAACGCTTTTGCCAGGAAATTGCTTTTTACTTTCTTTTTGGTAGTGTGTTGTTCGCCGTTCTTGCTGGCTGTCCACAATTTTTCGTCTTGCAAATGTTGCCATGCATGTAAATGTAATTTTTGTTTTATTCTTCGGGAAGTGTGTTATTATGGTTAGGATGGAAGGATGGCAGAGCTATTAGCTGACAAAATGGCGTCGCAGTTGAATTTGGAAGCCTTTCCTTCTCAATGTTCATGTGTTTTTCGCGTTTCTCTCAGATTTTTAAATAAGAGATTTCAACGCTTTATAAAATGGAATTTATTTAGTTGGCTTTTTAAAATTTTATATCAAAACTGAAAGATAAAAATGCAATATAAATAAATAAATAAATGATGATGATGATAAATACAGATTTTGTTTTCTGGCTAACCATTACCTTCATCTGAATTACAGAATTTGATTGTGAGTTTAAATTGTGAGTTGAAAAAAAACATTTATTATTATTTCTTTTTAAATCAACTTATCGGAAATGCAATTGTATGCTTAGTTACTTTGTCAAAAGAAAGTCCCAACGACTTTTATCTCAAAAATCTAAACAATTATTCTAAACGGTTTTATGTTCAATAAATTATGAATTGATGTTCTTTGTTTAGTCTCTATCTCTCTTTCTTTAGTATAATCTCTAATTTTTCATTCTAATACCACCTGTTTCTTTTTTATTATTATCATTAAATTAATTTTAACTACGAAAAACAAAAGTTACTACCAGTTTTAAAATTCAGACAATTTAATTTAGGAATTTATTCAACTTTATAAAATTATTTCATGCTTATTACACTGTTACAGAACAAATACAGTTTACAGAATAAATATGAAGAAAATATTTATATAATATGAAATAAACATTTTCCCCCAATTCGAAGAAAGACGCAACGTTGTAAATAAGAAATAAAATATTAAAACGAATAAAATATATAATATAAAATATGAAATTAAAAAAGATTGTGAGAGTTGTTTTCTAAATTTTTCTATATTATAAACTGCATAATTTGGGAGTTTTAATAATAACTCTTGTTATGCAAAAACAGTTTCGACAAGCACGCGAAACGAACTTTTTTGGACAATTCTGAATGATATAGAATAATAGCTCAAATTATCTTTCAATTCGAGTGTAGATTTGAAAACCTTGCCTTGATCCCAGATAAGATAAAAGGACTGGATATCAAAAAAGAAAGTTTAATGGCATGCAATCATGAAAATTCGCAATTTGAAAAAATAATAAATTAAGTTTTGGAAGTGATCATACAGTGATGCTTCTTCGCAATCATAACAAATAAATTGTAATTAGTAAAAATGTAATTTATTAAAAAGATAAAATTATATTCAATACTTATTAACCAACAACTTTTAAATATACTTGAATTCTCATATATTTGATAAATTTTTTAACTGAAAAACAATAAAAAATACAAGTATTTTCTTGTATTTCTTTATCCTTCTTCAATTTTATTCATTTTTACATTTCAATAGTATTAAAAATGTTTTTCAAAATGAATAAATAATAAGAAATGCAGCTATTTTTACATTTAAATCTGGGATAGTTTCGATAGGCGATTTTGCACTATTTCGCATAAGTCAAATAAAATCAGAAGTTATGTGTGAATTCACTATATGAAATTTTTCACTACAAATTTATATTTATATATGGTGCTTTAAAAACATTCAGAACTTTTAGCATTCAGCAGTTACTAATATAAATTTTAAAAAGCTAGATTTTTTAATACTGACTCAGTAATTTTTATTATGGTTAGTTTATTTGAAGTTTATGAATAGAATAACCATGAAAAGATTTACTCCAAGATTTTTTTTTCTAATAGTCATAATACGAGCAAAATTAAAAGATAATTAATTTATTCTTTTTATTTTTGATGTCTTTTTTAACCTTTATCAATTTATTTATTGTGTAAATATTTATTTATATGATAATTTAAATAAATAATGCAAAACAGTTGCAAGTGTATGAATAAGAACTATTTCGAAAACATGCAATCGAATGCAAGATAAAGGAAGCTATTTTGCAGACAAAACAATATTATTGCTTGTTTTGTGAGCATTTCCTGAAATTCAAAGTCACTGATTAGATAATGTTCCTTCGTAACTAATGCGTTTCAACAAACCATATGGCGTTAGATTTAATATGAAAATTGCGAGTTGAAAAAAATCTTTGTTTATTTCTTTTTAAATCAACTTATCGGAGATAAAATTATATGCTTAGTTACTTTATCAAAATAAAACCCATATGTTTTCAAAACCCAAACGATTTTTATCTCTAAAATCTAAACAATTATTCCAAACGATTTTATATTCATTAAATTACGAATTGATGTTCTTTCTTTAGATATAATCTCTGATTTCTCACTCTAATACCAGCTTGTTCTTCTTTCTTTTTTTACTATATTAATTTTAAAACGGAAAACAAAAGTTACTACCATTTTTAAAATGCAGACAATTTTATTTATATATTTAATCAACTTTATAAAATTATTTCATGCTTATTACAATGTTAATTTGCATTCTATTTACAGAAAATGGAATACCATATTTCTAAATCTCTTATCAACATATTTTTATTTATCCTAACATATCTATCATTCAACTTTACTCTTAAAAGTTTTATCGAAATAAGAAATTTCGAATAAAACCTCCAATTTTTTTCTAAAAGATTCTTTTTCAGATTCTTATGTTAAAAAAAAAAAAGAAAACGATGTGCCATTTTCCTGGAATTGTGTAAAGGAAAGTAGTTAATGTCAGCTATCGGTGATTCACGTCGCTAAAGCAGGAAAAACTTTTTACTGATCGATTCTAAGATAGATAACTTTGAAGATGGGAAAACAAAAAATTAGTTTCCGTGTTCCTTGAATAAACAAATACATTTGCATCATTTTTCATTCAAAAAATTAGATTACAATCGGAATTCTAGAACTCTTGTAGTATCTTATTAAAATACTCATACACTTTTGATGTAGTTTGATCTTCATGTTTGATAAAGAAATATAAAAATGGTTTGCAATTAATTATTGAAGACTGACTGAGACGGATTTGATGATTCTGATTCGGCATTCACAAGGTTATTGCTTGTATAACAAAAAAAAAATACTAAAAATATAAAAGCATTTTCAGTTTTACTTATGTAGAAATAATTCACCATTTTGAATATACTTTATTTGAATGTTTCAATTAGAAATTAAAATCGTAACATTAGATTGAAACATAATTAATAGAATAAAACACAGCAATATTTCTTTCAGAAAAACCGTTCTTATGCACATATTTTTTGCGTATGTGAAATTGCTTTATTTTATTTTTTACGACCGAAAAAAATAATCGTCCACAATGATTTAAACAAAAAGTAATTAAAGGTGCTTATCTGATATTTAATTTGGAATCAAATATAAAAACATTATCTTGTAGATTATAAACTGAAAATGTTCTTTTAAAAATTATTTGAAAAAGAACTAATATCTTTTTTTGAGTTACTTAGCATAGACTCTCTATTTTAATGACGCAAAAAGTGCTTACTGATCAACAACTTGTTTGACGAATGTTATTCATATTTTTTAGAACTCAATTATTTCATTTAATTTGGTAATTGTTTAGATAGCGAAGTAAGAACAATTTTTGCGAAAGTTAATTTCTATATTTTCTTCATGATCAAAATATTCACACATTTTTTTATATTTATATATTATTTCATTAAAAAAATATTGATTTGAGATTAATTATTAGATTTTGTCCAAATTCTTGCAATATTTCAATGTCAAATTGTATTAAAATATATTCACCTAAGAATTTAATATTTCAAAATTCAATGCAGCAAATTGCATTAGTTTTAGAGTTTTTTAAAAATAAATATTGAAAAACAAAAACAAAAAAAAACGAATAAGGATTTGACACCCTATTTAATTTATTTATTTAAATGATGTATTGACTTACCTTCAATATTTTTATTCTGTTTCTTTTTTTCTCTCCAGAATCTTCATGAAGTGACCAAAAAGAGGCGTGAACAACTCTCCGAGCTCAAGTCCATCTTCAACAATGTCAGAGATGGTATGGAACCGTCCGCTTCTCCACTGTAAGTTAATCTTGCATAAATAATCATGGCATTCAATAAAATAAAACAAAAATTAATGCGTTAGCACTTCAACGCTCGGTAAAGAACTCGAGTTATTTGGTAATCCATCGTCCGAGATAGTTGTCAGTAATTTTGCATTTCATGAATTATATACGTAGCAGCTTTCTTTTCTCGTTACTTTCCTAATGTATGCATTATGCGTAGCTTCTTCATCATCGCGTGCTTCTATCTGCTTGCATATTTAAGCTCTGGCCTGCCAACTGAAGTATATATCCAGAAAAGCGTCGTTGTGAAGCGCCCTCTATTGGCAGATGCGGGAGGCGTGTAAAGGGAGTCGTTCGTTGATGCATTCGGATTTGTTCGGTGAAAAATTCTTATTCAATGCGAATTTTAAGCTTCTCCCGTTGATACTTCGTTCAGATCTTTATGATTAGCTGCTATCGTTATGTTAAACCAGTTTGTCGATGATTTATTTTATTAAAATTTTGGTGTTAATATAATATACCTCGAAACATTTCGGTTGATATTTTAGATATATATATATATATTATTATTATAACATCATCTATCTCTCTAATAGTATAAATCTAAAATGATTGTTTTAATATTTCTTTTAAAAAGGGTTAGATTTTAAAGATGGAATTACGATGTAATTGTTCATTTAAAGTTGTTCGTTTATTGATATAAATCTTCCGAAGAAAAAAATGATTCTTAAGTATATTCTAACCCCAGGGAAAAAAGAAAATTGTAAAATTAATTTTGTGGCTTATTTAATTGCACGAACGATTCTTCCAATAGAATTAATGTATAAAATTTTGTGATAATCAAACGATTTCTAATTGTTTAATAAATGATGGAAAACTATTGCTTACATTTATTATTATTATTATAAAGCAATGAAATCACAAAAAATATATTTGTTGAAAAATATTTCGATATGTAAGGTTATTAAAATAAAAATATACAATATTATCATTAAAACGATGCAATAATTCACAATAATTGTTATAAATATTTGTGGATCAAATTTATGCATTAGGAAACTGTATCGTTTCATAAGTTCAGTATGTATTAGCACAGTGATTTGAAAATAAGCCTGTGTCGTAGTATGAATGATTAGCAGATTATTAAAAATAATTTTAACTATAAATAATTTGATATAATTATGTAAATGTTTCAGTAAATAAACAAACTTTTTTTTTAAAAAAAAGTAAAGATAAGATTAAAATTTAAAGCCACACAAAAATATGGAAGAAAGTCTGTATATTTTAATGTCCATTTACATTGAATTCATTCATGTTATAATGTTTTTAAAAAAATTATGAACAACATTTTGCGTATATTGTCTAAATTAATCCTTTCTATAACAGCATATTCTCGTCTATTGAAATATTAGAAATATTTTATATATTTATAGATATATTTCCGGTAATTCCTTTACAAAATTTTAAATACAGTTTAAAGAGCTATGGTGATTATTATTTCGTTTAAAAATTTCCATAAGATCATTATTTAAAATTTAATTAGTTAATTTTTATAAATCCCGATCTTCCTTTAAGAAACATAGAAATAAATATAAACAAACGCAGAAGGAAAAATAGATTTACGAAGAATTTCCACGACTTACCGGGACTATAATCTTGAAAGACCACTTCCAACCATCAGAAGAAAAACTACGATTTTAAACATTTTTTTTTAGTGAATTACATACTATACGCAGTCATGGCATCAATAAAAATACTGTCTGTTTAATAATAATAAAAAAGTTTTCTTTGAAGTCATTTTTTTCCCAGATTATTAAAACTATGACTGAAAGTGATCGGTACTGAAAAAAATTGGGTAAATCATGTGTTTATATCTATAAAATTCTCAATTCAAAATTTTCATTTCAGCCGTTCTTTTTATTCTGTTTGTCAAATTGTAGAATTATCGTGAGTATTAAATTTTTAAATTTGTGAATTAATAAAAAATATTTCTTTATTTTAATTTTCAAAAGAAAATTTATTTCCGAAAAATTATTTTCAATGAAAATATTTTATTTCTATAATAATTTTAAAGAAAAACATTAAAAATAGTTATTACAGATTTCGATTATGAAATTACGTAATACAGTATAAAATAGTTAAAAATTGATTTACTATAGAAGTAGGCATTTTTTTAAATTTCCGTTTTATGTAAAAATAAGAATTTTCTTGAAAGGCTACTTCGAATTAAAGATTAATTTGAAAATTGGGGGGGGGGGGGTCTTAAACTAAAAAATATTATCGATATTCATCATGTATATTTATTTCTAAACTTCAATTGGAATTTAAAAACTTATTTTGATTATTAATACTTTATTAGTATAATAGTATTACTATCGTAACTTTAATGTCTTAGCTGTTTTTAGGTATTAGCAATTTTGCTGAAATGCTTTAGCAATAAAAGTTGTAGATTTTATTTAAAAAGTGGAAACCCGTTGGTCGTAGAGATTAATGATTGATAAAATTTCCAGATAAATGTTTTATATAACTTAATCTTAATAGCTTCAAGCAAACTATTTTAAAGTTTCGAATTTTAATAGATAACATAAATCCTTATTATTTTAAAAGTTTTACAGTATTCTGTTCATTTTATTATACATTTACCTTATTTTCTATCGTCCCCTTTAAAATTTGCAAAAAAATTGATGTAATCTACTTTTTCTAGCCTTTTAACAATGTGATGTAATTTCTACATAAAAGTAAATTGCATTTAACTTTTTTTTTCATATTAATAGCTTATTTTAAATTAAAAAATTCATTTTTTATATATTTTTTCCTTGTTGAAATAAATATAACATTTTCGTTTCTGAAAGCTGTTTTGTTAATAAAGCAAATTGTAATTGCGATTAATAACATTGAGATTGTAAAACAAAAGCATTAAAAAAATGATTAATTTTAAAACTAATATTTTTCAATAACTTTAGCGTTCTTCTAGAATTCTTATGTTTTCTTTTTATTTTTAATCATTCATTCTAAACGAATATAAGCGTTCCAAATTCGTTTTATTCTGATATGTTTAATATTCTTTCAGAACATTAAAAGATCATTATTTGAGTATCTTGATATTCTTCTTGGAAAACATGTTAGATTTTAATCGATTTAATATAGAAACCAAAATTTACACAAAAAATGGAATAATTGAAAAAATTAAGATGTAAAAATCATTTTATTATTAATTAAAGTGATTAAAAATGATTCGTAATATTTTCGAAAGTTATCGCGGATAAACTCCAAAATTTTGCTTGATTTTTAGGAAACATTTTCTAACACAAATTTCAAAAAAAATCTATCCGAAGTTCATATTTTCACCCTCTAAAAGCATAAGTGACCAGTCTGGTTGTTAAAGACCAAACTCTCTATCCTTTAAAAGGCCAATGCGTACAAACATAAACTCATGTTAATTATAAATCAAGATAAAGACGCTTATTCTGAAGTTTGTTTAAATAGCTCATTTGACAATACTGAAGAAAATCATTTTCAAATTAGAATTCTAGGCATATAATGTGGGCATTGTTTGACTAATTTTGTATATATTACACTCCCAAAAATCATCTGATAAATTTGAAATTTTCTTCAATTAACATATTGGAATACATTCATTTTTCTTTTAAATAATGATTCCGAAAGTTTGATCCATTAAAATATGAAAAAATAAAAAGCGACAGAAAAAAAAATGTTGCCATTTTTTCGTTTCCTGATTCAAAACTGCAGCATCCTCGTAGTAATTATAAAAGAATTAATTTATTACTCTTAATCATCATCAATAACGAAAAATAATTTGTTAAACCACATCTTTTTACTGTAATTTGTTCATGAAAATTTACTTAAATCTCAACTCTATTTAAAAATACTATTAAAGCTATTTCTTTCTGAATCGAAAAATCAGTTACTGTTGATTTAGTACTATAATTCCAATGCTGCCTGAATAGCAGCATTGGAATTATAGTACTGAAACATTTATTTTCAAAAATAGAAAGAAAAAAAATCAGGAATAGATCATTTTTTACTACATTCCCTGTTCTAAATAAGTTTTATTTTTTAATCTTTTAACTTTTCTACTAATTTTTTTAAACTGTCCATTTTTTTTAATTCACCTACAATCTGAAAACAAAGTATTGTTCTCCATTCAGGAAAGCCAATATATTTTAGGATAGACTTACACAACAGCATTTTTGCTTTAAATACGACAGAACATTTTAAAAAGAAAACTAAAATCTTTGATTTAATACTTTTCAATGCAAGGAAAAAATAATTGCAAAACAAACACTGGATGTTATTTTGGCTTAATGATGGATAAAAAGTTATATTTTGAATATCTTTATTCCTACATTAGCTGACCATCATCAATTAAGTCTCTTGTAAACTTAAAATGGAAGCTTGACTTACCATCCAATTGCTTTGGAGCATTTCTTTTGTGGCATGGAGAAGGTGAACCATTTTGGAATTTTCTTTTCTTTTAATTATATGCCTGAAAGAAAAAAATACTTGTTAATTAAGATTAAAATTTTAATACAATTTCGAATTAACCCTCTTTTCTGCGCTTCAAAGAAATAAAGAAAAAAAAATTTTTTTTTTTCTTTTTGAAGTCAGAATTTAAAAAAAAAAGTTGAAATCATTTTTGCAGAATTCGTATAATGCTAAATAAAGGTAACTTTTTTCAAACTCAACAGAAATTTTATCATTTAAATTAAAAATTTATACTGTATGCAGTTAAACATTAAAAAATATATTAGCCTTGAATTCTTTATAAATTATCAAAAGTGGTTTTTATCTTTCCTTGACAAATGGATTTTTTTTCTTCAAAATCTCATTTGTCACTTTTAAAAATTTTTGTAATAAAAGACTTTTTCTTTTCATATTTCTTTTCTTTTTATTTTTTCTCTCTCTTTTCTTTTCTTTTCTTCTTTTTTCTTTTCTCTCTTTTGCTAGTATAAAAACAAAAAATTCATTAAAAAATAATTTTTAATGTTTTTAATAATATAATCCCGCAACTCTATAATATTTTATTGTTAATTTAGAGAAAGCTAAAATACAAATAATTTTTAAAATTTTCCGTATAGAATAACAATAAAATAATGTTTTCCATATATAATAACAATGAATTTCTACATACGTGTTTGTAAGCTGTGAAATCTACCTGAAACAGAGTTTTTAAATGGTCAGCAAACGTATAGTTACATCAAAATTCTTTAATCTCTGCCCCATTAAAAATTAAATTTAAAATAAAGAAACAAAAAAACGTATTAAATGTGATCAAATGTAAGAATTGTGTGTATGCAAATTTTATAGCTTTTTTAAAAAATTCGAAAATTTTGTGATCATATCTATTTTTAAAATTTATTTCACAGATATCTTCGCTTGATTCTATTTATTAACCTTTTCTTTGCTGATATGAGGTTAAAATAATTTTTTAGGAACTATCAGCTACCTCAAATGAAGTAATTTCATGGCCACGTGACTTTCGTCAAATGAGCACCCCCCCCCCTTTGTCCCCCAAAAAACGAATTTTGCAGTTTACCGCGCGTTTACACAGTAATGTTTATCACATTATTAAAATGTCATTTTTATTGAATCCATTATTGCTACCATAATTATTTTCTTGGCGATAAATGATGAATTTAATTTTTTTATAAAAGAAAAATAGAGGTGCTCCTATTTTATTTAAAAATTGTATAATGTATGACTGACTTAAACATAGATGATTTTGAATATCTTAAAAATTTAATTCAGAAAGCAATGTAATATTTATTAGTATGCGCAAAATCGTGTTACACTCTTAATTTTGTCTTTTAGAATTCTGGATCTAGGTAGAAATGGCCCTATTTTCAATGTTTGTAAAAACAAAATGTGCAAATGTATTTGAAAAAAAAGGGGGGAACCCCTGCAAAGAATCATTTAAAATAGGTAGCTTTATTATGAATCAAAATCTAACTTTTTATATGTATTTTACTTATATGACTCTATTAAAACTGATCTGCATAAATTTTTTATTCATTGGTATATTTTCAAAATTATCCGAGGAAAATCAAAATTAGGCTCATTTTGGAATACAAATTAAAATTTTTCTAAATTTTTCATTCCTCATCCTATTCTCACGTTAATGTATTTCTGGAAAGTTGTTTTCTGTTTTTTAAGATTTTTAATTTAAGTTGTTTTTTTTTTAAAAAAAAATCTTATAATTTAGCGCGTTGAATGATAAAATAATTACATTTTGATTTTTTTTTAAAGCTATTTGATACAATATCAATATATTTAAATAAGTACAGTATCTCTTGTTTTCCACCTGGAAAGAAGTTTAAAAAGTTCTCGTAGAACTGTAATAAGAATAGGATGTATTATTATTTTTATTTTTACGAATAGCGGAAAGGAATTACAAGTAGAAGGTAATAAAACAACAATCTACTTTTTAAAAAAGTTTGTTCGCATTTCTTGAAAAAAATAAATTAATTTATTGTAATAAACTTTTATAAAAATTAAATAAATAATATGATTAGAAGGATTATCATTGATCCATGAAATATCGTTAACTGAAATATAGAAGTGAGACATTTATTACAATCGATTTTTTTAAATAGATTTTGTCTAAAATCTCTTAAAAATGCATTTGCAGGAACAATTTATGAAAAATCCATCACAAAACGTCAATTTTCAAACAATTGATAAGTTCAATTAATTAATTTTTTTCTATGATGTCATTCTTTTTTTTACTGTCTTCATTTTAATCTGAATGGCTTATTAGTAAGATTTAAATAATAACGCCACAAACGTATCAAATAAAATGTACCAAATGAAATACGAATCTTACTAATCATGCACACTCAACATAAAAAGTATCATGTATACTCAAATAAAAAGTATATTAGAATTTTTGATTGAATTACTTTCCTACATGCCGAAAATATGATTACTGAATGTTTTTTTTAAAGAATACATATTCTATCATAGGGTTCTTACTTTTCAAAAAAATTTCTTGCCCCTTTTTTGAATTATGAAATCATCATAT
>JAOUZG010022949.1:1334520-1351630 GCA_026289955.1 Argiope argentata
TATATATATATATATATATATATAAATTACAAATTAGATCAACAGAGAATAATTTAATTTTAAACACTTTTTATTAAATAATTACAGTTAATGAAAATAATTTATCAAAAATCATTGATTTTAGCAAGAATTGAACTCGTATTCTTCACTTTCACATGAAAAAGACTGAAATCCTTGAATTTTACCGATTAAACTACTGCCTGTTGATTTCAGTTTTCATTACAAACTGCTAAATATCTATTAAAGTATTCAAAAGGAATCAAATTTAATTAATGAATTAAAATTTGAAAAAAATCTGTTTTAAAATCGAGTGTCATCCACTAAGAGTTTTAAAAAAAGGTATTTGAACTTGAGTGGATAAATAAAATGTATTTTATTAACGATTGAAAATATGAACAAGCTGTTTGAATATATATAGGGAGAGTGTGAACTAATAGTAGGAATTGAATAATTAACGAATTAATATTTGAAAAAACTGTATTAACATCCATTATCATCCACTAAAAGTATTAAAAATTGTATTTGAACTTGAGTTGATGATTAAAAAGTATTTAATTAAGGAGTGAAAATTTGAACAAGATATATGCATATAGGGAGAGTATGAATAAATAATAGATGAGATGTGACTTTAAATAAATAATAGATGAGATGTGAAATATGGGATGTGACTTTCGTATAAAAAACTACATCATTCACTACTTTTGCCGAAATTGACCAAAATTCTAAGTTTTACTTTTCATTAAGTTCCAAAGACTTTTGAAAAAAATGTGCATCCGGTTTTATTTTATATACTTTGAAACTAAGCATGAATATGTGAAATTCTATAATAGATTTTTTTTATTTATTCAAGAAGAATTTGTGCTGTACATCGCGTATATATCTTGCTGCTTTTGTTAAAGTTTTTCTTGTTTTTTTTATTGCTTTCTGCATCTGCTAAATAATAAATTGTTTTATATATAAATATTATTAGCTCTTACCCGCGACTTCGTACACGTGGAAATTTTGATATGTATGTATGAAAACTGGCGGTCTGATCACAATGTAAAATATCATCAAAACCGTATGCAAGCATAAATTTTCAACGTCCATTGGAGCAACGCAAAGATGTGAATTTTAAGCACCAGTTGGGATAAAGCAATGAAGATTAGAAACTTTTAATTTCAGTTCATCAATTTTATTTCTATTCAAAAGCACTTCTGAAAAAATCAAAAGATCTATTAATTAACATTGTTTAATTTTAAATTCATCATACGCCACGAAAATAATCAGAATCTTTTGAAATAGCCGGTCGAAAAAATGTTACGTCTAACATCAGTAGCGTGGGGGAAAATAACTAATTAAAAGCTATGTACATGAAACTATAAAGGTACTTTCAAAAATTTATTCGAAAATGATGAAAATAGGCAAAAGGTATATGTACAGCAAGAAAGAAAAATCAAGAGAAATGAACAGGAAATATCGAATTATATTAACACAAGAACAGCGTAAGAAAAAAAAAAAAATTAATAAACCTTTCTTTAGAATAGTATAATATTAAAATGAAAAACGGAAACAGAAAAATAAAAACAAACGATTGGATTTTTTTAAATTTTTTATTCTGATGAAAAAGGCTTTCTGTCCGGAAATCCGACAATAAATAACAAACAATTCCATTAGATAAGATAATATTAAAAGAATACCGGAAATAGTAAAATAAAAACAAACGATTCAAAAAGCTCAAGCAGATGTTTTCAGATTTTTTAAATATTTTTTGGTGGAAAATTTAGTTTTTAATTAATAAAAAATTAACCACTCAATTAACCGGAATAAAAATGAGCCTATGTTCTTCAGTAGACTATAATCTATCTATCTCTGTGCTAAATTTCATCCCATTTCCTTCAGCCGTTCTGGCGTGATTGAACCACATCATCCATCCATCCAAACTTTCGCATTTATAATAGTAGTATAGATACTTTGAAATTAAGCATGAATAGGGAAAATTCTATAATAGATATTTATTTTTATTTTTATCTATTCAAGAAGAATCTTTGCGGTATATCGAGTATATATCTTGCTGCTTTAGTTAAAGTTTTTCTTGTTTTTTGCATCTACTAAATAATAAATTGTTTCATATATAAAGATTATTGAGAGAATGATGTATTGGTATTTGCAATCATCGCTACTTAGTATCAATAAGCTTGTATTTGTCTTAATATTTTCCTAACTTTAAGTTAAGGCTTAACCCTACTACGAAAACTTATTGCCATATTCTAGTTCCTTGACTCAAAACTGATGCACCTTTCCCAACGTCTACTTTTCTCATTTCCAAACGTCAGTCACGAAAAACCAACACAAACCTTCACAAAAATTTATGCCTACGGATGGTATAATAATTTCATCTCGAAATACACCTTTCGTGTGGTCCATCATCCGCTGTTTATCTTCTCCCTGCAAACGATGAAAAAGAATTCTTCAACAAACAAAGCTGGTGGAAAATTTTCATTTACCGTGCTGGCAGGCACCCGTTTGTCTTCGAATATTTATACCTGCACCAACACCGTCGTGTGTGGTGTCTAGTTAATAAAGCGTCTGCAGCAAAACACAGTATTAAATCATAAATACTCTCATCTATTATTTCTTCCTCTCGCCAAACTACTTGGCGGTGCTCTTATTAGGCGAATTCGGCACTCTGCCAAGTTTTTCTCGCATTCGTGTTTCTTTGTTATAAAAAGTCGATATTTAAAATGGTTTTTGTTTTGGCGTGTTTACTTTTAAACTTGGGGAAATAGTTTTTTTTTTCTTCAAAATCCGATATTTCAAACGATTTTATCAATGGTTTTATTATTTTTTGGCGGGTTTTTTTTATTTTGGTGTTTTTTATTTTCTGAAAATTTGCTAACAGTAAAATATTTTAGAACAAATACCGATATTATTTTTGTACGGTGCATTTGGCGTTTAATGTTTTAAACTGAAACTCTATTTATTTATGGATTTTGTTTTCTATTTATATAAAATAAAAAGCAGTGAACACTATTCAATCATTTCTTTCTAAACCAAAACTCACCTGCCCCTTCTATAAACAATATATGTGTTTGTGTTTGTATGTAAAACAGAAGCACTGTGGTAGATTTATTAGTTTTTAAAATAACATGAGTAAAATAATAATATAAACTCAGGATGAGGATTTAAATATAGATTGAGATAAAACCACTTTATTATATTTGTAATACATAAATATTAAATGTGCGATAAACGAATAATTTTTAACCAACAAATATGTTTTAAAAATCCATATATATATTGAAGCATTGTAAATAAGTATTGAAATTATATATATTTTTCAATTCCTACTATTATTATTATATTCCTACTGATTTTCTCTGTATATTTATATCTTGTACAAATTTTCAATCGTTAATAATATACTGTTTATTCATCCAATCAAGTTCAAGTAAATTTTTTAAAACTTGTAGTGGATGACATTTGATGTTGACACAGTTTTTTCAAATATTAATTCATTAAATTTTTATTAATTAATTAAAAACTAATTTCTTGCCTTTTATAGTTATTCTTTAAGGTAATTGTTATTTTTAGGTCGGGATAGCCTGGTTAGTAGAGAGTTTGATTCGCATCCGTTGTGCTGCGAGTTCAAATCTGGTTGCAAAGTTCTCCAAGTCGAGGGTTATACCACTGGAGATACTGAGTCAAAGGTGATCGTAATTCCAGTGCTCATGGGTCCATACTCTCAGGAGCTACTGCACCTCTCCTTCCGTTGTATAGTGACAACAACAGTTGTAATTATTTAATAAAAAATAACTAAAATAAAATTCTTCCTAAATTTTTCCTAATGTCCAAAGTAGGAATTTATTTAAAGAAATTGTTTTTTATATTACTTGGTAAAGAATAACTTTAAATCTGAAAATATAAATTCACGCTACCCCTTTTCATTCAACTATATATATATATATATATATATATATATATATATATATATATATATACAACTAAAAAAACGGACTTTTTGAATGAGCATAATATAAATAATGGATAATATAAACGAGGTTTAATGATTAACATAAACACAATTAAAATTAATTAAAAAGAAAACGATTTTTTAAAACTTATTTAAAGACCTCAAATTATTTGTTAATAAAAATCGATTAATAGAATTATACCATTTTGTACATAAATGTATTTTTGTTCAATAATGCTCTGAATGATTGAGTGTAACTAATCTTCAGTTTCCAGGTTGAGTTCAGTTTTTCAGGTACCTCAAAAAAAAAAATCTCCAGGTGAGATCAGGTTATTGCGGGGTTGTTTATTCATATAGCTTCGTCTTACATATTTGTCACTTATATTCCACATAAAGGTTTTCTCTTCGCAATAGCAATATAGATTTATTCTGTGATGTTGATAATACTATGTCACTCTATGTCACTCTTCTTGTTGAATTTGTGATATAGTGGATTCCTATTGCATACTAAACAACGGTTAATTAATTCACACACGTTGACAGACTACTCTATGCAGTTAACGAATGATAAATCCATTTGGCCTTCTGATGCCAAATGATGATTATTAGTTGCTGCAATTAAGCGCAGTTACCCACCTGGGAGCGTTGGAACCCATCAACATTCGGATTTAAAATCGAAAATTGCTTTTATGTTTGTAAAATGTTTCATCTAAAGACAGTTCATTTGAAATATACTAGTCAGCAAAGAAATTTCCCATACAAGGAAAAGCAGGATTACTAATTTTCTATGGGGTTTTCGGAAAGCATTAAAATGTGTTATTGGATTGAATCATAACACTTAATTATGACGACTGATTAAGTCAGTATTTAATGAAAAGTATTATTTAAATTGAATAAATTCTAATGGGAAAGCATAGAAATAATATTCTATTAATTATTTAATTAGTTATGAAATGTGTAACGATAGAAATAACATTCCATTCACATTTCTATTTTTAACAATAATTATTTTGAAGTTATAATACAATTTTGAGGCACTCCGTGTCTATCTTTCTATTTAACTACACACACAGCACGTAGGTCTTAAGAATTTTTTGGGGAAAAAAAATTTCGCCAAGTTTTGGCGCCCATTTGGATAAGATTTATACTACGACTCTGTGTTGTCACTAATATCCCCAATTTATCGATAATGTGGGCTAATTTTTTTAAATTGAAATATTTATAAAAAACCCTGTCCACCAAAAAGTATCACACGAGCAGTACAAAAGAAAGTATGCAGCACGTTACATAACGAAAAAGAAGGAAATTTAACAGTCATGGGGGGTCATAGATGTCCACTATAAATTTACAGAAATTTTCAAGAGCACTTCTGGTAGAAATAAGTTGGTGAAAATCAGGAGGCCAATTTATATTAACGTCCCTGAGAGCCAATCTCATGATCTGTCTTTCTTTTACAGACTTGAAACATAGAAGGAGCACATGTTTAAGAAGACTTGAAGAAATTAAATTTGTGCAAATAACTTTTAAAATTACCATGATCAGTGAGAAATCGGATTATTTTGTAATTAGTATATAAATGATGGCATAACAGTCTCTTATTAATGGATGGAAAAAAATTTATTTGTCATGCTCCCTTTATTTGTAATGAGATATTCTTGATTCCAAAACTCCACCATTTTTTCTCTCATTATCTTCTTGTAAAAGGATTTAATAATGTTAACGACAATATCAACTTTGCGTTTATTGGTAAGCTTTGTACGCCAATCGGCCTGCTCATTTCCACAAATGCCCGTATGTTCACGAGCAAATGCAAAAACCATCGAAATAGGCGTCCTTATACATATTGGCATCCAACTTAATCCAAAACCAAATATTAAGGTCCAGTTTAATTCAAAAACAAATATTGGCGTCCAATTTAATTAAAAAACCAAATATTGGCGTCCAATGTAATTAAAAAGCCAAATATTGGCGTCCAATTTAATTAAAAACCAAATATTGGCGTCCAGTTTAAATCCCTGCGCCAGTTGATCAAAATTTCTATTTACAGTTGATTTTTCAGATTGTAATTTTCTAAATTAACTATGAAATCGGTTGATTGTCGTCATGGTTACAAGACCTACTCAAAGCAATTATCAAAAAGAATCGGTGTCTTCTATAAATAGATATCAAAAAACGCAAATATTAATACAACTGATTGAAAATATTTTATTATTTCTGAACATCTTATTGTCACAATTTTTGTAGAAAGTTAGTCATGAAGAATTTTACAGCACTTGAATATCCAAGGAAACACAACTTTGAGAGTGCAGAGAAGCGGGAACTAGCTTTTCAAAAAAATTTCATGGATTGAACGTCTTTTAAAAAGTATTTACATTGATATCTGCTACTGAAGAGAAGTAGCTGATTTTCCATTGTAATCTGATCTCCATTATTTCACTTCAGGTAATAAGCTTGCTAACATATAATTAGCAACAGCAAAATATCTTGTACAGAAGAAAATCTGGATGTAATTAATTTGTGAAAAGATTTTATCAAACGTTTTTCTAGATAAAATGTTATCATCGAGAAATTTACAACCGATGAATACCAAAAGAAACCAAATGACTTGTATAAGTTTAGTTTTATGAAAAATCTCGACATCCCTAGCTTCATGAAATGAATACCTTGTAAAAAGTGTATTTCTATCCTCTATAGAAAAAAAAAGTAGCTGATTTTCGATCATGATTAGTTTTTCACTTCCACACTTTAAATAATAAAACAGTCAAGAAGATTGTTAATACATAGTTAACTGCAGTACCTTATGATCTTCTCTAGATGGAAACTAACTACAAATTTTGATGTAATTAATTTATTGAAAAGATTTTATCCAAACTCTTCCGGATAGAAAGTTTATTATTGAGAACTTTACCACCAAATGAATAACAAAACAAACCAAACGATTTGTAAAAGTTTCGTTTCGGATTAAATCTCGACAATTTTTGCTTTAAAATACGAATATCTTGTAAGAAGTGTATTTCTATCCTCTCCAGATATTTGATTTGGTGAGTTGATTTTCGAACACTAGTGATTCTCAGCCGTCACACTTCAAATGATAAACATATCAAGAAGATTGTTAGCAGATAGTCAACAACAATTAAATACGATCTTCTCCAGAAGAAAATCCAGATGTAGTTAATTTATAGACAAGTTTTATCCAACAACTTTCTGGATAAAATGTTAGGTAGGATGTTTATCATCGAGAGCTTTACCACCGATGAATACCAAAAGAAACCGAACGGTCCGTAAAAGTTTAATTTTGGGGGAAATTCTCGACCTCCCTAGCTTCAAGAAACGAATATCTTGTTAAAAAATATATTTCTATCCTCTACAGAAGAAGGGGGAGGCTGGTTTTTGGTCATAATTAGTTTTCCACTTCCACACTTCAAATAATAAACCTGTCAAGAAGATTGTTAACACATTGTTAACCACAGTAATATATGATCTTCTCTAGATGAAAACCAACCACAAATCTTGATGTAATTAATTTGTTGAAAAGATTTTATCCAACGTCATCTGGATAGAAAGGTTGGATAGAAAGTTTATCGTTGAGAATTTTGCCACCGATGAGTATCAAAACATACCAAACGACCCGTAAAAGTTTAATTTTTAGGGAAATTCTCGATATCCCTAGCTTCAAGAAACGAATGGCTTGTTTAAAAAATATGTTTCTATCCTCTACAGAAGAACAAGAAGAAGAAACAAGCTGATTTTTTATCATAATTAGTTTTCCACTTCCTCACTTCAAATAATAAACCAGTCAAGGAGATTGTTAACACATAGCTAACGCCAGTACTATATGATCTTCTCCAGATGAAAACCAACCACAAATCTTGATGTAATTAATTTATTGAAAAGATTTTATCCAACGTCTTACGGATAGAATGTTTATCATTGAGAACTTTACCACCAATGAATACCAAAACAAGCCTAACGACTCGTAAAAGTTTAGTTTCGGATTAAATCTCGACACTCTTTGCTTTAAGAAACGAATATCTTGTAAAAAGTGTATTTCTATCCTCTCCAAATAGTTGATTTGGGGATTTGATTTTATATCATAAGTGATTTTCCGCCGTCACACTTCAAATGATAAACATATCAAGAAGATTGTTAGCAGATAGTCAACAACAATAAAATACGATCTTCTCCTGAAGAAAATCCAGATGTAGTTAATTTATAGAAAAGTTTTATCCAACAACTTTCTGGATAAAATGTTAGGTAGGATGTTTATCATCGAGAGCTTTACCACCAATGAATACCAAAAGAAACCGAACGGTCCGTGAAAGTTTAATTTTGGGAGAAATTCTCGACATCCTTAGCTTCAAGAAACGAATATCTTGTTAAAAAATATATTTCTATCCTCTACAGAAGAAGAAGGTGGGAGCTGATTTTTGATCATAATTAGTTTTCCACTTCCACACTTTAAATAATAAACCTGTCAAGAAGATTGTTAACACATTGTTAACCACAATAATATATGATCTTCTCTAGATGAAAACCAACCACAAATCTTGATGTAATTAATTTGTTGAAAAGATTTTATCCAACGTCTTCTGGATAGCAAGGTTGGATAGAAAGTTTATCGTTGAGAATTTTGCCACCGATGAGTATCAAAACATACCAAACGACCCGTAAAAGTTTAATTTTTAGGGAAATTCTCGATATCCCTAGCTTCAAGAAACGAATGGCTTGTTTAAAAAATATGTTTCTATCCTCTACAGAAGAACAAGAAGAAGAAACAAGCTGATTTTTTATCATAATTAGTTTTCCACTTCCTCACTTCAAATAATAAACCAGTCAAGAAGATTGTTAACACATAGCTAATCCCAGTACTATATGATCTTCTCCAGATGAAAACCAACCACAAATCTTGATGTAATTAATTTATTGAAAAGATTTTATCCAACGTCTTACGGATAGAATGTTTATCATTGAGAACTTTACCACCAATGAATACCAAAACAAGCCTAACGACTCGTAAAAGTTTAGTTTCGGATTAAATCTCGACACTCTTTGCTTTAAGAAACGAATATCTTGTAAAAAGTGTATTTCTATCCTCTCCAGATATTTGATTTGGTGAGTTGATTTTCGAACACTAGTGATTCTCAGCCGTCACACTTCAAATTATAAACATATCAAGAAGATTGTTAGCAGATAGTCAACAACAATAAAATACGATCTTCTCCAGAAGAAAATCCAGATGTAGTTAATTTATTGAAAAGTTTTATCCATCAACTTTCTGGATAAAATGTTAGGTAGGATGTTTATCATCGAGAGCTTTACCACCGATGAATACCAAAAGAAACCGAACGGTCCGTAAAAGTTTAATTTTGGGGGAAATTCTCGACATCCTTAGCTTCAAGAAACGAATATCTTGTTAAAAAATATATTTCTTTCCTCTACAGAAGAAGGGGGAGGCTGGTTTTTGATCATAATTAGTTTTCCACTTCCACACTTTAAATAATAAACCTGTCAAGAAGATTGTTAACACATTGTTAACCACAGTAATATATGATCTTCTCTAGATGAAAACCAACCACAAATCTTGATGTAATTAATTTGTTGAAAAGATTTTATCCAACGTCTTCTGGATAGAAAGGTTGGATAGAAAGTTTATCGTGGGGAATTCTGCCACTGATGAATATCAAAACACACCAAACGACCCGTAAAAGTTCAACTTTTGAAAAAAATTTCGACATCAAGAAATGAGAATCTTGTAAGGAGTGCATTACTATCCTCTGCTGATTTATAATGAATGGAGGGGATATTATAATTATGGCGCTGGCGAGTTCGCACACCACCCGTTTTTCCCACAGATGTATGTCTAAGTGAAACTTATGGAACGCCCATTTCGATGTATGCAGATAAGTGCCGCTCATTTATCATTCCAGAGTGTTCTAATTGGTTATTCACTTGACAGTTCGAATACTTTTTTGCAGGCTATTTATTTGAAAACTTTGAAACGTTGTTTCTCTTCTGCTCTTGCCAATCGGCTGAACGGATGTCTGGAACGGAGATGCTATGCAAATGACTCGGAACGAACGTGACGTGGTGACACAAGATGAAGCAAACATGCTCTAATGAAGCAGTGGTGTCTTTTCGTGAGGTCTGCTTTGCATGGAGGCGCTTGTTTCCACCATTCTATTTATAGTATTTCCGCAGCCAGTTCTAATTCCACTGTTATCCGAAATGGGAGATATCCATATGTGAAACACGCACTGGGAACAACGGAAATTTAACTGAAGATAAACGGAAATCAGGTTTTCAAGCGGCCAACATCAATGCACTGGTGTATAATTTGAATAAATTCAAATGAGTCATGATCTGCGATATAGTATGAATATTCCCTTCATTTGTATGGGAGTATTTTTTGAACATGTGCATATGTTTATCGCAAGTGGTGAGATTGTCTTCTCGATATGGCTATTTAGATCTCTAGCTCGTACAGAGTTTGGCAGGATACGTTGGAGACATTCGCACGTTGCCCGATAATCCATTCAAATCTTAATTTACATAAAACACGCACGAAAGGCATCGGAGTTTTATATTACGGAAGGTGGATCAGCCAATCAAGTATTTGGGCGGCAAACATCAAGGCATTTAGGTATAATTAGAATAAATTCAAGGGGCACATGATCTGCATAAGGGTGCACGTCATTAGAGCACTAGTACATGTTCCGTGCCGCAACTAATGAGATAATCTCTCTTTCACATAGCTGCTCATATCTCCAGCTTTAGCAGAATTTTGACAGGATACTATTGAGACATCCACACATTCTATCATGTTTAGTCTAATGATTTATACTTCCCAATGACATTCAGGGTATCACAGAGAGATTTCCATCATGAATTCTTAGCCATACATTTTTGCTTGAAGGATAAACTTGTTATTTAGGTAACACCTATGTGACGGCATGTTAAGTTCCCAGTTAAGGCTTGCTTATCCAGATAAAACTGGATTTCTTATTCTACGCTTATCAAACTTCAATGCATTTGTTTCTGTCTGTTTGTTAAGCTTATATGAATTGTGAATAAAGTTATATAATATGAAAATCATCATATCACAGTGTTATTTTCACCATGAATTCTTCACCTTACGTGTTCGGTGGATGGACAAACTTGTTAGGAGATATCTAAATAGTTGAATATCTCCAAAATACTGTGGTGAAGGCTTCATAAGCCAAATAACATCCTCCGGACACGAGTAATTACTTTTGACTAGTGGCTATGCTACTTGGTTACAAACGCTAATTATGACAATACTTATATGTACAATATATACAGTTTCCAATGAATATGCGGCTATTGAGATGAAATCATCTTTCTTATTCTATAGATATCTACCAAAAACGGGACTAGCATGTATAGTGGATGTTTCTAAATGTGGTTAAGTCTAATATTATACTTCGCTTTATATTATTAGAATCCTGTGGTCTCAAACCAACATATTCGAATGTACGTAAAAACATTCTTTTAGCTTCTATTATCAGTTTTTAAATAGATAATTGACCTGCCCTGCATTTTCAATCAGTTTTAACAGTTCTTTCAACATCACTTGTAAATAACCATCTAGGAAATATTTTTATTATGGGTTAAGGTTCAAGTTCTTTTTTGCAAACTAGAGTGGCCTTTATTGATTTAAAGGGACAGCTACACTACTAGATCTGGATTGAAATTTGCTGAACAGTTATAATGTTTATGTTTAACAAGTGCTACCATCGATTTATATGATTACCATTGACATCAATTAACCAATGATGCCATCGATTTATATAATTACCATAGATTTATACGACTACCATCGATTTATATAATTACCATCGACATCGATTAACCAACAATATCATCGATTTACACGGCTGCCATCAATTTATATGATTATTATTGACATCGATTAACCAAGGCTACCATTGATTTATATGATTACCATCGACATCGATTAACCAATGATACCATCGATTTATATAATTACCATCAGCATCGATTCACCAATGATACCATCGATTTATGCGACTGTATATATATATTTAGATAGTAAATGTACTCCCCCTTCCCTTCTTTTCCTTGATGTGATAAAAATATAGCCGAATTTACTCGATTCGGTTTTTGTTATCAATCAGTTTATGCTATTAAAATTCATAAGTTCGGAGGGGATCTTTTATATTTATTTGGAGTTCCAAATAAAATGTAGAAAAGTACTATGAATTAATTTGTCTGCCTTTAAAATTAATATAATCTGTCATTCAGAGTTTAAGATATTATTTATACTTTCCAAAAATATGATAATACGTGTTTTATTTGTTTTTTCCAATAAATGCTTGTCTATTGAAATAAAGCAAGCCTTCTTAATTCGTGCCTTTTGATTGCAAACGACAATCACTCACAATCATTTGGAGATCGCAAAGAATGTAGACGTATACTTCTATATGTATCTTCAATTTTAATAAACAAAAATTATTGAATATATTATCTTCGGTTAAAACATTTCATGAAAACTTTACATATAATAAACATTTATTTACCTATTATATATTAACACGTCGTTTTTTTTATATATATTTTTGTTTGTACAGATAGAATAGCGAAAATAGTTTAAAATCTTGTATTATATATAGTGCAAAATATTTATTACGAATTGTTGTTGTAGTGAGATTTCTAGGGCGTAAGAGCCATAAGTGTACAGCAAAAATAGAAATCTTCTTAAAAATGTAAAGACGAGTGCAGATTGAATTTCAACGAAATTTTCCAATATAGCTTTAAAAAAAACATTAAAATGTGTTAATGGATGGTTTAAAACAAAATGGTAAAATTAATAATTCAAAATAGATAAATTGAAATATGCTAATTCTATATGAAGTTATAAATTCCTGCGAGCTTTAGAAGAGCAAAAGTATGAAAAAGGGGATGTTTTTTGAACAAATCTCAAATGTTTACTGGTGATAAGTTTAAAAAAAGCAAACATAAATAATGATTTTTAAAATCAAACATAATGAATAATATGATTCACGTGACACTTTTCTAGTGAGATATTGTTCACCAAATAAAATGAAATGAAGTAATTTTTAAGCGGAAAATGAAGTAAATAATAATAATGTTCGTTAACAAAAATAATTTTAAAAAATATTAGGATGAAATATTTTTGCGAGAAATTTCATCTCTTGGTATTTACAATACCAATTAACGAGCATGTATTTATTTAGTTTAGGAATTCCTTAACTTCGTGATGAACATGCATTTATTTTGCAAGTTGAAACATGTCTTTGAATAAAGTAATAAAGTTAAAAAAAAATTACACGGCTAAATTGTGTGTTGTAGAAGTTGAAATAAAACATATACAAAACTATCTTCACATGAAAAGGCCAACTGGTTTTCGAAAGTAAATTCGCTCTTATTTTTACTAGATTTATATTTTATCCATTAGAATTTTTAAATAATACTCATAATTTACTATATTAATAAGAAATAAATTTAAAAAATGTAACACAATTTTACGATATTATTTTTATACTACTTTTGACCATTAAATATTTTTGTATGTTTTTCAAAGTTTAGAAATTGTTAGAAACAAGCATACAAGGAAAATGAAACTGTTTAAACAATAAAAGAAATTCTGTTAAAATTTACATGATCATTTCAGAAGAAAATACAGTTTAACTTATTTTAATAATTAAATATTCTATTTAATCAACTAATGCAATGATTAATAACTAATACTTCAACATAAAATATAACTGTGTTTGTTAGTAAGAACCAAAACATTTAAAAACACATTTAAATACTTTAAATAAAACATTGTACAATTTTCACTTCACGTTATATATATAATGTATAAGCAATTTATGGATTGAATCTAAAAGTAATTAACGTTAAAATGAAACATATGTTCTTTTCATTTTCATAAAAAGATCTGATTTTAGATGCTATATTTTCCCCATACGTGATATTAAAATATAAATTTTTTTAAATAATTGTATCACATTTTATCAATTTAGGAAATAACTTACAACAGAAGATGTTACATCGTGTTTTATGCATTGATTTTATTTTATTCCATGTAGTTGAAGAAAACAAAAAAGTTTCAATCTTTATTGTACTGACATCTTTAATTGGACAAAAATATTCACAAGTATAATTATAATTTTTATATATATTAACATCATCTACTGTACAGTGATAAATATTATTACTTATCAAGAGCAAATGAAAAGCTGAAACCATTCCTAAACTATATACAGAGAAATTTTCACTTTTTTTATTGTATGCTTAAGTAATATCATGAGTTTTGTGTACAATTTTTGTATAAAAACCAAATAACAAAAATCAATTATCTAGTTGTTTGTTTCTACATTATCGTTTTGACAGACGGGAATAATTCGAAAGTGAACTTATTTTGTCAGATTCAGATATCAAAAATATGGAGATCCATTAATCTATAGATTTGAGTTTAGAGACAAATGAAAAATTTCCTCTCTATATATACTTCTTGTACGATAAAACTAAAAGCAGAAACTCCGGAACAAATAACTTTGACCAATAGAAATAGTAAAACAATGCTACTTAAAAAAATCTTATCTTATTGACTTAAAGTCTATCAAATATATTAATACGGATACTAAACGTGAAGTTTTGAAAGTAAATGATATTAAGACTAATCTTTTATTAAAAATTAAGATTAAATGTATTTTTTGAAAGGCAAGATAATTAACAAAAATTCGACAACATCTTGAAAGGTAAATATTACTTTAAGGTCGTTCCTGTAAGGTTTTAGAATCTCATTTCGCGCAAAATAAATTTTATAATAGCTACTAGGTACCAGACAAAAACAAAACTGTCGCCTACTACCAAACAAGCTTTGGAAATCAAATAACGTGATCCTATTTGGAACCAGTAACTGAACGCGTCGTCGCTTGAAAAGGGAAAGGAAGTTAAATTTCTGTAACAAGCATCTGGAACAAACCTAATTCCAGCGCGTCGCTTCACACCCTTTTCTCGAATTCCATCAAACAGAAACCCCACCTTCTCCCGAAACGAAAAGTTCCATTCCAAGAATCGAAACGCGCCCGTCAACGCAATCTTCCATTACTACAGATGCTCATTTTCTTTGATGGAAAAGGCATATTTATGAATAAATAACGACACACACACACACACAAACAGATTCAAAAATTCTAATGCACTTAAGAAATAATTTCGCCAGAGAGAAAGAGACTACCCCAATCCTATCTGTGTGAATAACTCAAACATACGTGAATTCATTTACATCGCGAATCGTAACAAGTTCGCTCTCTGTCGTTTGCCAGCCAGCAAGCAGCATCTGGCGCGGAGGATCATTCGCGAAAATCTAGACGAGGCAGATGTTCTCGTATAATTTAATTCCTTTTTATTATTTTTAGATCTTTTCGCGTCCTCAAGCACCACATGTGCGCGCCATTTAATGTATTCCTCTGTTTTGAAACCCGTTTGAACTTTTTAATTAAAAGGTGCCGCGTTATATCTTCTGCTAGGAGCTGTTTATTATTCGGTTTTGGGTCGTGGCTGATGCCTGTTATTCTTTTTCTTTCCTCTCTCTCTCTCTCCCCCTTATTCCTCCGATTCGTTTTGCTTGTGTGGGATAATATGCATTAAGACCACTCGATGGAATTGAAAGGTTCTTTTTATTTATTTATTTATTATTATTATTAAAGGGGAGAAGGGGGGATTTTAAAAAATGAGGTAAAGAGATTTTGGATGGTTCGATTTGTTTCGAAGGACTTGGTATTAATGACATTGGCGACTAAGTGCTAGATTAATGGATGCTAATTAGTTTTTTTTCCTTCACTTTTTTTTTCTAAGTTCGGAGATTTTCGAATGCTTTGTTGCGGAGTATCAGTTTTGTTTATGTATTTATTATGAAATTCACATTCTGGATTCGGTAAAGAGTAATGATATTCCAATTTATTTGGGATATTACAATGTTAAACATTTCTCAAGGTAATTTTTTAATTAAATAGAAGGAAGTGTTCCATTGCGCCTTTTCAGGTTATGGTCGATATCACACTTGTAATACAGGATGCTTTGGTCCTAGTGTTTAAAAGAAAAATTTCGAAATAATCTTTTTCTAATTTGCTTTATGTAAACTATCTTTGCAATGCGAGATTCTTTAAATGTTTCCCCATCTCTCCTCCCCCCTCCTTTTAGGGAAAAAAATAAAGATTTCCGCATACTCTATGTAAAAAATTTCAAGAAGATACGAATTTCTTGTCCAAACATCGTAGAATAATAATGTTTTGAGCATGGTTCTTCGATTGCTTTACTAATATTTGCTCATAGTTGTATAGCAAAAATATCTTGCCCATATAAATGTATAATATCAACCAATATTCAAATTTAAAACTAATAAACATTTAGAAAATACATTGTTGTAGGATGTATGTAAAATTAATTTTAAAAATTTATGAGAATTAGATTAGAAAAAGATAGTAGGGAAATAAGACTGGTAATACCGAAAAGATAATTCTTGAAACGCTCTGATATGGTTTTTATGGAAAAATATGCTCTAAAATAGTAAAAGGGAATACCCTAAAATTTCAATCAGTTTTTTTATTAATAAAATTTTATAAAAGACCTTTTTTTAAAGGACACTTTTCCAAGAAATGATAATCAGCGAAAAGTGGTAGTTCCAAGTCCAGTCGTCTGCCCAGTAGAGTATCTTAAAGGATTTTTCACAACATACAATTCACATTATGGAATTTATGGATAATACGGGTCAACATACATTATCAAGTTAAAAACAAGCAGGGACATGTTATTCTTTGTAATCAGGGGGAAAAAGGATACAGTTTATTCAATAAGAGCAATAAAATGTTTATAATAAGATTGTCATTTTTACTTTATTTGGAAAAAAAGAAACATATCTAAAGACCCTGAATTTCTTTTTAGTCCTCTTTTTTAGAATTAATATTATGTAAAAAAAATTGCTTGAAATGTGAAAATAAAAGCTACAGCTAAATTGATACAAATCTGTATAAAACATAATTAATGAGAATCATAAAATATGTAGTAAGATTTAAAAAAGCGTAGCAGGGATTAAGAGGCGCACACACACACACACACACACACACACACACACACACACACACACAC
>JAOUZG010022949.1:1369085-1390347 GCA_026289955.1 Argiope argentata
AAATTTAGAATATATAAAAACACATAAATACATATAAAGATCTTTATATCTCTCCTGCTGATAAATTTTTAAAGTCCATGAAAGCTTTAGCAACACTGAAGTTATTACTTTATGTAGGTGTCTAATTTTATCATTTAAAGAAAATTTATTAGATACTGAAAATGTGGACAGATACTCTTTACCTATTATTATCCGTTTATTCTTCTGTAAGAGGTTTCAACAAAAATAAATTAAGATATTATCCTTGTCGGTATGAGCTAATTAATTCATTAAAAAAAACTATAGGGTACATAAAATTTTTATCTTTAAATTTATGATTTTATGATTAAGTTATATGCAATTAAATTTTAAAAAGTTCATTTATTGCTTTAATAAAAATGCGAAAACGGAGGAAGAATCATTTCCCATAGAATCGTAATGGAGCAAATTTATTTCTTTTTTTAGATTGTTTTCGGAAGCTTTTTGTTAATGTATTACAATTTCATATTGTTAGACTAATTTATAATTTGCAAATTGCACGACCTGACTTAATGAAAAGAAAGTGCTTATAAATCTTATAAAAACCTATTCTGTTAAATTTCGTCTCAAAACTTCTTATTGTTTTTGTTAAATTGACTAAACTAAAGGATATGGTACAGTAAAAAATTATTTATTAAATTATTTTTAAGTGCGATAAAAATATAAATGGCAACGTAACCATATTCTATTTGGTATTTGGCAAATTTTATACTTTTTGGAAAATTTAGCAAAAATCGGAGAAAATTCTATACTGTTTTTTTTAAATTTTACATTGAAATGTTAAAATAAAACAAATATTTTTATACAGCTTTTGATCCATATTACATTTGATTTTCAAATATTTAGTTTGTTTCGATTTTTTTCTATGCAATTAATTTTTCCTAGTAAGAAAAGATTTGTTTTTTTTTGTTGTTGTTTCAGGTTTTAGAGAAAATTAAAGAAAATTTTAAATTGTTTATTTTTATCCCATTTTCCTTTTTTTTATTAATCTTAAAACAGTATTAAAAAGAAAAAATCAATTAAATCAAATTAAGCCTTGGACTTTAAACTTTGTTATGATGTTGAAAATCATTGTTGCCTGTTATTAACATTTTTTTTTCCGTTACGCCTAGTTGCATCCAAATGGTCCACGTCACTTTTTCATTTCAAAAATACAAAACAAATGCAATAAAAATAATTTAGCGTTTTTTAAATAAAAAAATATTAGGCTTACTTGCCGTTTTTTATGAATACTTCGCACATTTGAATCTGGTAAGATAAGGGGGGGAGTGAAATCACTGGAAATGTCCAATCGGAAGCCAGACTCTTAATCTTTCTTGAAGCTAAGAATCCCTTGGTCAAGAGTGGTCATCCGTTTTCTTTGCCCCACCTCCTTTAACTTATTCGTAAAAGGGTCGTGAATTCTATTAAGGGAGGGGGAGGAGCTCGTCCCCGAACGCTGGTCTCATTACAAAAGGGTTTGTGCAGAACAAAAATGTCTATCGATTTATTCTTGTGGATATATTAAAATTTGAAATAAGGTGGACAACAGAGTTCTGTAGAGTAAATGAAACCGAACTGATTTTATGAATTTAGTCTCGAGAATGTAAATGAAATAGTAAAAATTATCAATTAACCATTTCTTAGCCGATATTACCTCCCCCTCAATTACACTATTTATGGCATGATTTATTAAAGTAATTTTTGAAAAGTATACGGCTAGTTTCCTGATTTTAAAGAAGAAAAAAAAATCAAAGAGGCATGACATGATTTTTTAAGTGTCAACTACCTGTCTACCTATCTCTTCCATTCAAACTTCTTGAAAAACGACGTCTTGCACTTTGATGTGTCTATTACATCTCCTTACCTGGTGAAAAATACGAATCAAATATATTTTAAGTTTTTCTCCTCTTCTTTTTGTCACTTATTTGCTTTTAGTTGCCATTCGTGCAAAGTGATCATCATTTTAGAAATTCTATTAGTATTTCTGAACTTTTCATCCCCCCAAAAGTCACATTTCGGGTATCTAAATCTATGTCCTGTGCAGAACAAAAATGTCTATCGATTTATTCTTGTGGATATATTAAAATTTGAAATAAGGTGGACAGCAGAGTTCTGTAGAGAAACTGAAACTGAACTAATTCTATGAACTTAAGTCTCGAGAGTGCAGATGAAATAATAAAAATTATCAGTTAACCCTTTCATAACCGATATTACCACCCCCCTCAATTACACTATTTGTAAAGTAAAAAGAATTTGTAACTATAAAAGAATAAATGAATTTTTCCTCGTATACTTTAAGAATTATTAAACAATTTTTGAAAAATATACGGCTAGTTTCTTGATTTCAAAGAAGAAAAAAATCAAAGAGGCATGACATGATTTTTAAGTGACAACTACCTGTCTACCTATCTCTTCCATTCAAACTTCTTGAAAAATGACTATGGTGTGTCTATTACATTTCCTTACCTGATGAAAACTACGAATAACATATATTTTAAGTTTTTCTCCTCTTCTTTTTGTCACTTATTTGCTTTTAGTTGCCATTCGTGCAAAGTGATCATCATTTTAGAAATTCTATTAGTGTTTCTGAACTTTTCATCCCCAGAAAGGTGACATTTCGGATGTCTAAATCTATGTCCTGAGATATCGTGAGGCGGCTGTATATACGGCCGACCGCCTGGCTGTGACACGTCGCCAAGTGTTGAGAAAGATGGATCGTGTGTTAATCTGTCGCCAAGACTGTGCGACCAGATGTTCCCACCCGGATAAGATGCAGGGGGGCGAGAGCCCAAAGAAATTTTTTACGTGACGTGAAAAAAGAAGTTTGGCTGTGAATTAATTACAACTATTCTGTCACAACCATCTAGATAAGCTGTCGATATATGCATCCGTTTTGGGAAGGTTCTTTTTTTTCAAATAATTTTTTTGACCTTCATTTTTTTTTAAATGAAAGCTTCAGTTATTTCGTTACTCATAAAACATTTTTAGTTATCTCACTAGACGTGACCTTATATAACGAAGATCACGTGGTCAGATGAAAGAGGTTTAAATTAAATATTTAATTATAAAGAGCATGTTTTCTGAAATTTAAACATTTTAGAACCTAGAAGAATAATTCGACATAGAGATTAAGGCTTGGTCGAAAATGGGGCAATGATTAATTATAATTATTTAGTTAATTTTAATCATGCCTTTAAAAAATACGACTGGTAAAAGTATAATACAATAGAAAGCATAATATAATATATTTTTCCTTTTATCTGATTAGTCTGTTTGAGGTCAAATCGATGGAACCTTATTCTCTGTGTGTTAATTTTTTTTTGGGGGGGGGCTTACTTCAAAAATAATTTTTAAAAAATTAAATAGCCTGGTCAAAATTAAGGCAAAAATTAATTATAATTATTTAGTTAATTATAATCATGCCTTTAAAAAAGACGAGTGGTAAAAGTATAATATAATAGAAAGCGTAATATAATATATTTTTCCTTTTATCTGATTAGTCTGTATTAGGTCAAATCGATGGAACCCTATTCTCTGTGTGGTAAAAGTTTGGGGAGAAAGCTTACTTCAAACCTAATTCTAAAAAAAATTAAATAGCCTATTTTTAGTATGAATTACTTACTACCAAGTATAAAAGGATTTATTTCAGGATATTTAAATCAATTGTTTGTCCAATCTGTTATGAAATGCTTAGGGGGACAAAGTTTCTAGGAATCGAAAGTTGGAAATATTCTGTGTCTTCTTTTCTTAAATAAGTATAATATATAAGCATTGCTTAACATGGCATATTCTTTACATATGTACTTCATGTACCGGAGATTAAGCTCCGAACGGGGCTAGGAGCTCCATGAATCATTTCATTATGGAATATTATTAATCTGCTTAAGTTTCACCTTAATATTACTTCATAAAAAATGAATATAAATATGCGAATCAATAAAGAGTATTGTGATATTCTTGCAATATATCTTGATTTATTTGCATGCTCACATGAACAACTTTGATCTTTAGTTCGAAAAACTGTCCTTTGTGAAAACACTTTTCGCTGTTTCTTTGACGTATTATAGGAATTCATGTTACAATATGATATTC
This sequence comes from Argiope argentata, assembly GCA_026289955.1. Classification (NCBI taxonomy): domain Eukaryota; kingdom Metazoa; phylum Arthropoda; class Arachnida; order Araneae; family Araneidae; genus Argiope; species Argiope argentata. Next base: position 1,373,178 of record JAOUZG010022949.1, read on the forward strand.
TGTTATAGAATTATTATTATCACTAGTCACCGACATTGACTGGTCCTTTACCACTCTAATGAACAATATCAATTGAGTAATGTCAACTTTAATGAATTACATCTTCTCAAACTGACAAAATATCAATTTAAGCTCTATTAAAAGATTTACAGAGTACACATCGTTCTTGACTGGTTGATTTTGTATCCAAAATGGTGAAATTATTCGGCGAATAAAGTTTGCGAAATTGCTCTAGTTGTTGCATCTGGGGGCTGTGCCAAGGTTTTAGTTTGTAAGATGTCTCGAAATGGGCTTGGAAAAAACCTCAAGCGACAATTGGTGGTTTATGGAGTAATGTTGGCTGGTGGCACCTAGATGATAGCGTGATGCTTTTGCCGATATTTGCCTATATAACTGTATAGTTTAACATACAAAAATGGCGACGAATGAATTATTAATTAGTTTTTCTTCTTTTCCTCATATTTGGTTTTAAAATTGGGCAGAAATATACTAATCCTTTGTCTCCATGTCCCGTCCCCAATTCTCATCTTCCTAGTCCTCAACATCAAGTCTCATACTCACAAAGACTGAGGGTAAAAATAAGCAGTTTCCTATTATACACTTCAATCAAGCAGAATTTCCCTTTATTCCCACTAACCAATTATTGTCTAACTGATTTTAACATCTGCACCGTCATCTAGTGTGTCATAAAATATTAAATGAACACAGAATTTATGTACATCATAACACATGTTATATTTCAGCCTGTAATAGTATCAAACTATTTTTCAAAGAACACCTCTGTAAACGACTTCTCTCATTATCATATTCTATATGCTTGTAAATTCTGTAAACAGTTTTTTTTTTTTTACTGAAAATATTTTGGTACTTAAATAAAATTCCTGTAACATGCCCACCAAACCATGCATTGACCAGAATGGCCACAGATACGGGGGTATGAGACGGCATTCTGTTCTGTCCACTCCCCACAAGATTAGCTCCAGCGCAATTTGTACCTCCCCTTTCCTTCTAATTGTTACGCCACTGTTGATGGCATATCTATAATCATGAAACTTCAAATGGAATAAAAATTGGCAAAATCGAAGGTATGGCTACGAGACTGTCGTATTTTGATTTCTTTCTTTCTTTTTTTTAAAAAAAAAGATACTCATTTTAATAGCTTTTTGATGTTTCCTTAAAATTAGGTTTTTGCTACTTATGGCACTTGCCGTGGACAAGCCCCGCTGATACATCAACTGATTTTAAGCCGAAGAATCAGCGTCTCTTATTTCAAGTAGCGCCAAGACTACAACTTTTGCTACTCACTCATCATATTCGCTTGCGCAGCCCATTTTTACAGAGGGGCACAGTCACGCATCTCACAGATAAAACACAGAAGAACGAACATGCCCGAACCTGGACTCGAACCCGGGAGTCCCAGAACACGAGGAAGACGCTCTACATCTGTGCCAGAAAGCCGGCTTTAAAATAACTGATAAACATATTAAGAAGTCATAACCTTTCATTAGAAATAAAAACTGCCGAAATTGTCGAATTTTAATGGTTGAAGTTGGAAAAGGGATTCTTCAGAATTTTTAATTTTTTTTATTATGTATAAAGCTTATTTAGATAATAATTAAATGCTCCATTTTTTATTTTAAAGCAACTGCAATTTTGCCATAAGTCTAGTAATTCATTTAAAATTTTCATTAAAAAAAATCGACGATAGTTTCTTCGGAGCATAATGCAAGCCGAACTATTACGATTTTCTTTCCCCACAAAAACCAGTAATAAAACCTATTCGTGCCTATAATTTTTGAATAATTTTTTTAAATTCTCAGCACTTCAAACCCAGGATCAAAACTCGAATGACCCGACAAAAGCTGACTTCACTGCAAATAAATGCTGCACTTCCATTTGACCGAGGCATTCGTTGTTTGTGCAATACGACACTGACTCATCCGAAGATTCCAAAGTTGTTTTTCAATGCCAAGGAGTTGTTTGTAAGCGTGTAATTGCTTTATGGACCGGGTTGATACCACTTTTATTACGTTGCCCGTGTGTAGGCGAAGGTCCATGAACTGCTCAATTTTTCTGGGAGCCCCTCCTAGGGAGGTACGGGTGAGGTGAAAGTTCGACGGAACCTTTTTATTTCCTATTTATTTATCAAGCCGAGCGCACCTGTTTGAATTGCTGGGACAGGACCTCTGAATCATGCCTTCCGGAAGGGTGTTAGTCTAAAATTACAAAATGTCAGCTGGAGAGGTTATTTAAATGAAATTGGTTGGAGAATTCAGTGCCATTTATTTATTTAATGCGCGATTGCTTAAACTTCCCGGGGACATCGTTCTGTTTGGAACACAGTTTCTTATTTCCAACTAAATCAGTTGAGATATCAAGAAACGCGGTATGCTAACTTCCTTTGAGATGTGCATTCAAGTCCAAATAGTATCCAAACAACTACTAATATCCATATAAAATTCCTAACTTAGTTTAAAGAGGTCGTAGTAAAAATAAAGTGGGATTATGGAAACATGTATAGAGATTGCTTTGGTCGAAATTTTCAAAAACATTAAGCGATAACAGATTGGAAAGAAGATAAGCATCTTTAGTTCAGAATTTGTGGAAAGTTAATATTTTTAATTCGATTCGTTTATTTATCTTTATTTTGCTTTTAAAATTTAGCTTTAGTTATGTAGCAACGATAATGTGCACACAGCTCTGATTAACTGGTTTAGTTAGAAACGCTAATTCATTTTAATGGTTAGAAAAGCTAATTTATTCTTGATTATGTATCAGTGATAATGTACACATATGCTAGCGATAATGTGCAAACAGCTTTGAATAACTGTATTCTGGAGCAGATAATTTCTTCTTAACTATACAGCTGTGATAATGTGCACAACCTCTGATTAATTGGTGTAGCTAGAACAGCTCATTTCTACTTAATTATGTAGCAGTGATAATGAGAACATAGCTCTATTCAATTGATATAACTAGAACAGCTAATTTCTTCTTATTTATACAGCAGTGATAATGTGCACAAGATCTGATTAATTGGCTTAGCTAGAACAGCTAAGTTTTAATTAATTATTTAACAATGATAATGTGTACACAGTTCTGATTGATAAGGTTAGCTAGAACAACTAATTTCTACTTAATTTAATAATAGCGATAATGTGCACACATCTCTAATTAATTGGTTTAGTTAGAACATTTAATTTCTCTTCTTATGCAGAGCGATAATGAGAACACAGCTCTGATTAATTGGCTTAGCTGGAAAAGTTAGCTAATTTATTTTTAATGATTATAAGAGCTTATTATTCCTGATTATATAGCAACATATTCTTGATAATATGCACCAAACATTATAAGGGATATTATTCCAATGCTCGTAAGTTAAAACGTAGTTGCTAGCACAATGAAATCGTTCAAGATATTTTAAAGGGTTGTTTGTTTTTCCTTGTAACTATGTCGGTTAAAGCATATAATTTCTTTGAGGATAATAAGCGCTCTCTAAAAGAGTTTCTAAAAATTTTAATAATATTTTTGTTATCAATAAATAATTGAAATTAAAAAAAATTCTGTCAATAATTCTGGAACTTATTATTATTAAAAAAACCTTATTCGCTTCAATTTTTTAAAAAATTAATTATATCTTTATTTTTTCTTATTTTATTGATACAATTACAAAACTTATTTTTTAACATTTGTGGGGTAAAAATATTTGTTGTACAATAATATATACCATTAACATTATTGAACGAAAATGTTAAAATTAAAATTATTTATTAATAAAAATTTATTGAATTAAAAATTTTTTTAATTAGTACTTATTACCCTCAAATTGACTGTTTTAATATTCTTAGTCATCAGGATAATACTTAGCCCTGTAAATTGTCTTCAATGATTTTTACAACAGGCAAGCTGTAATTTGTTGTGAAAAAGCAACTGATAAAAGTTATGCCAAAATGTATACTCTGAATAGCTATTACCTAAAAATTAATAATGAATTTAATTTTTATTATTCAAATGAAGCAATAACAATTGCTTAATCGAGTTACAAACAACTCGAGAAGTTAACTAAATTTTTTTAAATAAACCTATTTAAATTATTTTTTAATTTAATTTAATTATTATAATGTATTACAAACGAAATTATCTTTATTTCTTTTTATTTTCTAGCTTATAAGGAACTAGTAAATTTTTTCGTGCAATTACAGGAGTCGAAAAATTTAGTTGCATATAAAAAAAAAGTTGAAATTAGAATTTTTCTTTAAAAAATATGATCTGGATCAATAATTATTAGCAAACTGTAAATCTAATAAAAATGTATGTCATCAATACTTTGGGGATAATTATTAATTAGTTTTACTTTTCTAAGTAGATAAAAGTTCAATTTTTAGTAGTTCTAATTATTTTTAAGGTTGATTTAATATGTAGTCCCATTTCTTACAGAATATCAATGTCATTATATATTCAGTAAAAGAAATCATAAACTATGTATCAGTTATCTATGAACGGTGAGCAAATCCAAATTCTATGATAACTAACTGCAGAATTCTTTTAATATTATAAATTCAATAAGAATTAGGATAAATATGATGAAATAACTTTTCTAATTAGTTCAAAACTTTCGCCTCTAAAATCATGATTGATTGTTTGATTAATTAGAGTTTCATGGCGCAACACTAAAATCGAGCCATGTTGCCCCAAAAGTATGGGGGGGGGAGTTACATGCATAAATTAGAATCTAAAATGTCGATATGGGGCAAATCAAGAATCTGATGAATATAAAGTGTTAATGCTTTACAGAATAGACCTTTCAAGTTAGAATTAATAAACTTGCTATAGATATTTTGATAATAGGAAACGTTTACCTCTGAGTAATTTTTTTGAAATCTTAAATAGAAATTAAACGGAATTTTAGCGTTTGTCAACTACAACTTTTAAAAATATTACAATGTAAAATCAAATTTTATATTATCTTAAAATTCAAATAATAATAATATAATTTTTTAACAATTATACTAATTCTTTGCATTATGCATGTTTTGTTTTTAACAATTTAAAGCACACATTTCAAGCATATTTTAAAAGTTTCATACTAAATATAAAGTGAATATAAAAAATAGATTGTAAATAAAAATGATTTTTTTTTTATTTCAAGGATTATTAAAAATCATATTCTATGTAATGTTTTGACTTGATGCTGATTAATTTATGTTAAGATTTTTATTATTTATTTATTTTCATCTTTAATTTTATGGTTATTCCTTGTTATAATGAAGTATCAAATTCCTTGCTTTTAAGAAATCTTATAAAACATATATTTGCTCTAAGAACTGCTAAAAAATTTCGTAATGTTATTAATTGAAGTGTTAGGTATGTACTTGCACATACTGCTTTATAGCAGCAATAAATTTTGAAACAAATTATAATGCTAAAATATTAAGAAATATTTAAAAATGTGTTGTTTTTTTGCACTTTTTTGAAAAAAAAGACTTTAAAAACGCACTTCAAATCATTTCAACTTAATTTTTTAAAAAAAATCTAAAAAGTTGGTTTTGGAGCAACGGATATTTATCTTTAGAAAACATTGAAAAACTTTTCACTATTAGTAGAAAATGTATGTTTTTATGCTATCCTCCATACAAAATAACTAAAATTCTTGACGATCTAGAGATACTCTTATCATTAGTTTTTAAAAATGCAGTTGAAACAAAGTACCTTCTTGAATTATATCGCTGTTGGCGAGTTACATTTCTCTAATTTTTTTTAATTCTAAGTTCAAAATATTATATTAGATATATTTTATGCTTAAAGATAAAAATGCTCAAAAAAAGACTAGCTAATTGAAAAGCATATCTATCTATAATTCTATAAGATATTACATATTACGGAGTTTTACATAAGCATATTGTGTAATGTTGAGTTTTTAATGTGGAATAAAAATAATAGTTTAATTATACAGTAATATTTGAATCACCATGATTATGATAAAAAGTAACCGACAGATGTTTTTTAAAGAAATTTACCGTATCATTTTCAAGAGGCAAAACGAACAAAAGCTGAATGAATCTCATCATGAAGGAAAATATCCCGAATCCTAAAAAAAAAATAATAATAATATTCCCTCCAGAGAAATACAGTCATTAACAGGCAGAAAGCGTGTAGTTTATTCTATTTTATTCCATCCGCAACAACAAATAGATATAAGCTTATAATCATCACGAGCAGTGCTATCAGAAAAATTGAAAATTAAATCTGGGTCATTTCCTGTCTCCATTGAAATGTCCATCCGATGTCGCCCATCAATCAAAGAGATAATTTACCCACGCCACTTGTATCAGCTTGTAATGATCCTTACATGTCATCCGAGTCCAGTTCCTTCAAAGGGACAGTCATCTTTCATAATAACTACCTACCTGGGAAAGACACACCGACTGACTATCCTTTTTCTCCGCCAATCCAGAGATTCCGTCCAGCCCCAAGGAATATCTCGAATGTAGCACGGAAACAACCCATCACTTCCATTCCCTTTAACCCCCTCCAATTAGAAGCATGAAAAATACCTTTCGGAACACATTCGCGACTTCCACGGAGACATTGGGAAACACCACACGAAACCTTGTCCCCAGGACCCTATCACGCGACCAGAAGCGATTGCCTCCTTGTCGTGGTGACCCTCCAACAATGAAACCACCCGCGTTGGTCGATGTCCTGTCCAATCCTCCCATTAATCCTTGCCGAGGATGGGGTCCCGGTGTCGAAATTAAGGCTCCTTGTCCCGCGGACTGCACAGGACGACTATCGCATTTGACAGAAACGGATGGCACCTAATTGTTATCGTAGGTGCCCGGACGCGTGTTGGGGGGAGACAGTCATCAACAAGCTACAGGCTCCGAGGCGAAGACAAATGAGTGGGAAGAAGTGCGAAATGTTATGGAAGCACCTGCTTATTAAGAGATGGAAGGGCAGGTGGAGATAGTGGGCCTTCGTCTCTCTCTATTTTTTTCATTATTGTTATTGTTCCGCTTTTAATAAGAAGAGATGTCCCGGAGGTGGGTGCCACTTAGCCGAGGCACCACCTGCCAGGCACCCGAGAGTGGACCTCTTTTTTATGATTTAAAGTAAATTGGTTCTCGCGGCAGATTTTGGACCTCGGGAAGTTTTTACTCGTTCTTTTAAAGTCTCTTTTCTTTGGTTACGACTTTTTGAGTGGAGAATAGTACAGAGAACGATTTTACCTACAGCCTTTTTAGGTTATTTTTATGTCTCACGTAATTGTTATCGGTCCTCTATTTTATGAGTATCTCCTTCAGCGGCATATTGAGGGGTTATTAACAATTAAAGGGGGGTTATCTCACAAAATCTACCCATTCTGCAAATATTGCATAAGTTTTACAAGACGCATTAATAACTAATATAGAAGTGTGATTTCTTTAACCCCTTGACTGGTTTATTATCCTTACTATCTAATAAGATGACGCCTTCTATTTCGGGAATATTTTCTTATTTTGATTCAAATGGAAATCCATCGAATACTTGACTTATCTATGTATTCGCAGTAATTTTAATATTGAATTATAATCGTTATGAGTGATTTATTTTGTGCTCACAGCTATCAAAATTCGATAAATCGATGCACGTACGGCATACGGGCAAAACTGTTAAGATGTTAATTAATTAATACAATTATTACACCAATCTCTGGCACAGAGGTAGTGCGTCTTCCTCTTGTTTTGGGAGTCCCGAGTTCGAATATATGTGAATAAATTATACTGACATTGTAGACAATTGCTTATTTCAAATTATTCCTGACTTCACTTAAACATTAATCGATATCTCGTGATTTATAAACATTAAAATAACTCTATTAACATAGTTTTCTGGAAATTCAATGTATTTTTTATTCTTTTGATGCATCTTTAAACATATATAAATTTACAAATATCGCTGAAAAAGGGAGTAAAAAATTACTCGCATCCGAAATCTTAAGAGAGCCGGTGTCCTGGAACAGAGGTAGCGCGTCTTCCTCGTGTTCTGGGAGTCCCTTGTTCGAGTCTCAGTTCAGGGATGGTTGTTCTTCTGTGTGCTATCTGTGAGATGTGTGACTGTGCCCCCCTGTAAAAAGGGGCTGTGCAAGCGAATATGATGAGTGAGTAGCTAAGTCGTACTCTTGACCCTAGTTGGAGCTACTTCGAAAACAAAAAACGCTCATTTCTCTTACATCTACTGATACTTTCATCAGCGGGGCTTCTACAATGGCAAGTGCCATAAGTAACAACAACAACATACATTTATTACTGTAGCGCTGTATCATAAAGGAATCCAATTATTGATTCTCGAATTTTGAAATTAAACCATTCAAAGTTGCTATAATTTGACACAGAAATTGAGTATGATTCACTAACTCTTCAAATATTCTATGAATCTTGTATTAAACTGGTAACACAACACATTACTGACTGGAAAGGTTTCATTTAATTAGATAATAAAAAAGCACAACATTTAAGCCGTTAATATAATTATAAAAGCTTGTGAGTTCATATTAGTAGGTGAAATGGCGGTTGTTTTTAGTCAAACACTACTATAAAGTAAATTAATAGAGCTGAAAATGTTTTTAAGTACACCGAAAGACATTTGAAAGCTTTCCATTTCTATTATCGATATAAACTTGGAGCTGGTAGACAGTTTTGAGCCAGAAACATTAAAATTTTTGATGTTCACTTAAAGTAAATAATTCGAAGCGATGCCTATTAAATATGGGGTGAGACTAGAATTCCTCTTGGTTCTGTTTTCATCTGAAAACCAGCTAGGAAATCTTGAATAAATTAAACTGAAGTCAATACAACCATTTTAATAATATTTCAGTTATTCATTAATTTTAGTAACAGAATTTTGTTATTAATAGTATTTAGATTATCATATATCCCTTTTTTTGTTCACTTCAAGCTTTAGCTATAAAAAATAACAACCTTAGAATGCTGAAAGAAAATATATTGTGTTTTCATAGCAAAATATTAAAAAATAAATACTAAAAAATAGTATCTGATAGATATAAGAATTTCATTCCTTTCCAAATGTTAACTAATTAACGAGAATGTTTGATTGTTCAAATAGAGAAATATTCCTTTTTTCTCAAACAGAAATTTGAATTGGGTATATATTATTTTTTCACCACTGCAGTTTTATCGTTTGCAATATTTTACTACCGGATTTCTTTTATTTCCCATGTTTAACTCAAATCTGGTTTTTAAAGCCTTAAATCTCATTAAAGTAAACTAACTTATAGAAAGAGTATAGATTTTTTATCTAAAGATTTACATACATACACAACAGTACCTAAAAACAATTTTTAATTTTATTTTCTTATTGTATTAATTAAAAAGACCGCGTTAAATGTGATTAAAAACAACTATCTAAAAAAATTCTGTTCTGATTCTAAATTTTGTTCATTTAGAGCAAACACTTTGTTGCTATCTAAATTATTACAACTATATCCTATGAACTAAATGATACAAACTTACTCTTGTATTATGCTTATAACTTAATATACTATTTTTCTGTGAAAAGTTTGGTTTATATTACATATTTTCGAATTTTTTTCATGCTGATACTTTAGATGTTAACATATTTTTTTCATTAATTTTTATTAATTTCAATCAGAACTATTACCATGAAATGAATAGAGACTTCATTTTGATAGTTACAGTGAGATTTAGAAATATAACGTGAGTGGAAGGCTTTAAAATATATCTGGTTTTACACAAAACTGTTTTACAAAACAGGGCAGAAAAATCTTACTGTTGCATTTTTCCAAAATTAGTTTTTGCAGTGCTGCTTGCTATCTAACTGATCAAAGATGGTTCGATTTTGCAAAGCAGAGCGTCTACATGAGACACAGTACGTAAATGCATGAAATAATGAGTTACTTGAAACAAAGACTTCTACCCCTATTTCAGAATAGAATCGCAGTTAATGAAACATCTTCAAGTTGCCGTATTCATATTTCTAAAATAAAGTCCTGTCAAGTTTCACTTCATTAGTTTGTTTCATTATATTTAAAGAATCAGAAGAAATTAACTTATAAATTGCTGTAATTTCTGGTGAAATATAATAGACAATTGTCTTTAATGTCTGTGTGCAATCTTGAAAAATCCAGAGTAAGTTGACATTCTGAATCGGTAATTTCTTCTTCCTTCTCGTATACATCATAATATATTTGATAATGGTATTTATTTGCTGTGGTTGTCTATTTAATTGCTTATATCGATTAGTTTATGTACATAGAAACATAAAATAAATAAAGCAGAACCTTCATTTTCCTCCTCATGTACCCCATAATATATTTGCATAATGGAATTTCTGTGGTTAAGCATTATGATTCAATATTTGGTTGCATAATGGCATTTATTTGTTTTGATTAGTACCTGGCTATTTATGTAGTTGCATAAGGGCATCTATTTGTTTTTTTTATATTTTGGATATATATGTAGTTGCATAAGGGCGTCTTTTTGTTTTGATTAGTATTTTGACTATGTGTGTAGTTGCATAATGGCATATTTTTGTTTTGATTAATATTGTGGTTATTTATGTAATTGCATAATGGCATCTAATTCATTAGCAATGGAAACAAAATAAATGAAGCAGAAAACTCCATCATCTAAGGGATATACTTCATAAAATGATTGTGTAATGCCGGCTTTCTGGAACAGAAGTAGCACGTCTTCTTCGTGTTCTGGAAGTCCCGGGTTCGAGTCCCGGTTTGGGCATAATTGTTGTTCTGTGTGCTATCTGTGAGATGCGTGACTGTGCCCCCCCTATAAAAAGGGGCTATGCAAGCGAATGTGGTGAGTGTTTAGCTAAGTCGTACTCTTGGCCCTAGTTGGCGCACCTTCAAAAAACAAGAGACGCTTTTTTCGGCTTAATTCTGCTGCTGTATCAGCGAGGGGCTTGTCCATAGGCAAGTGCCATTAGTAACAACAACAACAACAACATGATTATGTAAGGGCGTTTATTTATTTTGGCTGCCATTGTACTTATCTATTTATATAACTGAATAATAGCATCTTGTAAAGAAAGTAAAACAAAAGTTGATGAATTTGAGGCATTATAAAGTATTACTTATGAATTTTACTTTGAAACAAATCTACATTAAAGAGTTAAGATAAATAGTTTAAACTCTTTAAAATATTTAATAACATTTTTATTCTATGACTTTTAAGCATGAATCAACAAAGCAGAGTATTTACACCATCCGAATTTTTATAACAGTTAGGAAAAATAAAAGACAAAACTAAGAGACCATGACAAAAAAAAAATCGCCGAAACTTTTCATTGAATGGCGTGTTTTAACAACAACAACAAAAATTCCCTTTTCCCATTGTTTCTCAAACATCTAAATTCCCGATCGATCATAAAAATCAGAAGCACATTCATTAACTTTTAACAGAAAACGCGATTATTTTTTTTACATCACACTCAATAAAAATTTTCACCACAATGTAACTTTTTCGCACGCATCCCGACGCATACGTCATCGAAGTAAGACAGCACTTGACACATGGTTTCCGGTGATATGGAAACTAGCTGGCCGGTTGTTATTTTTATGTACATCTTTTTCTCAGGATTGCGCCTCTCAAATCTCTGAAACTCTTATTTCTCACACAGACGGCTGGTTACAAAGTGGTTTTTAATCGGACTGCTCCTCTGATTTATACACCACGCGCTCTGTTATTATCCAGTTGCTTTAAAAGACAGCGATTAAAACGGTAGAAGTGAGAAAAATAGGCTTGGTGGGGGTTTCGAAGTGTCAGGACTGTTGATTTATGCTCGGATGTATTTATGATCCCTTTGGAAAGTTACATCCGTTTCTAATAAAGTGTTATTACCTTTTATTGAGACGTGATTGTTTCATTTTCTTTGAGAGAAAAATCTGTCTCTATAAAGTTTATGAAGCAGTTGGGTAATAAATTTTTTTAGGGATGGACGAGAGAGAGGGGATTTTTTATCTTAATTTTGGTCCCTTTTTTTATAGCAATAAAAAAAATCTGATATTTTCTGCTATTAATGATTGTTTCTACCTCCTTCCGAAATGACAGAATTACTCCATTACCCCTTTGCATTTGAATGGTTCCTCTCATTCACGTCATTTTGAAGTTTTATATATTTATTTTTCAATTTTAATTGTTAAAAATATCTATAGAATGATAAAAAGATGCAGATTAATTTTTCGGAGGAATTCAATTTAAAACAATCATATATATGTATATTATTTTTTGGAGAAATATACAAGCTCTTGTAATAAGTGAATAACAATGCATCAAATTACTTTTCCGAGTACAAAGGGTTAAAATTGTAATCACTCAGTTTTTTATATGACGAGATAGTTGCAAGTTAACAGCAGGAAAGCTAGCTCAATTTTGATCCTGTTATTATGTTTTAGAATATGAAAATTATACTATTACAAAAAATATCAATAAAATGTTCTTCTGAAATAAAAATAATAATTTTTACAAATATTTAGAAAACAACTCTAATTAACTTATTAGAATTGTTTGATTCTTAACCCTTTCAATACCAATTTTTTTCTTTCTAAAAATAAAATTATTTAGTGCTCTGATTATTGCTCTGGTGAACTACTAAAATAAAAACAAAAATTTATAGGTCCAATTTTGGAGGTGGGATATATATGTCCAAGTGTTGTTTTTTTCTGAATGGGACACATGTGTCCTATTGGGGTTGAAATGATCATATGAAATGCAATGGATACGAGAAAAAATTGCACTAACTTATGAATACAATCGCAGAAAAATATTAGGACATAAGCTTCGATAAATTTCCCATTTACTTACCCCTAAAAATATGCGGGACATATATGTCCCTGTGTGGGCCCAAAGGGTTAAGTTAATCATAACTTCTTAAGATTATTAACAAAACATCTTTATAAGAAATGAATAAAAAGGAGGCATGACATAAAAAAGTTGGTCAAAAAAATTTAAAGACTAATTAAATGGTATAGAAGGAAATAAAGTTTGAAAACCGTTGATGTAGAATATCGATGAGAAATTTTCAAAAACAAACCTGTATCGACAACTGGATTTCAATAGACCTGATCACAGCATTAAAAAAAAAAAGATCTTTCTTTCCTTGAAACGGAGTCCTTTATCTGCCACATTCTAACTTCTTTTCCGCTGGCGAACCCAATTAAAATATCCATCTTTGTGTAGCTCAAATCGTGCATACAAAATTTACCAACCTGCACTTGATAAATAGCTTTCAGACTTATTTATTTTTTTCATTGAAAAAAAGGAAATATTCATCCTTAAATTTATCCAAACGATCCTTCTCGTTGGGGAAAAAAAGCTAAAAAACAAAAGCCAAAGTCCGCGAACGAAGCCTTTTCGGACACTGGCGGCAATTAAAGAAAGACCGAAACCCCCCGAAGGAACGGATACTCTTTGTTCTCGCCGGAGAAATCTATTTCCGCTCCCATCCGGCCCACAACCCTTTGAACCCCGCTGCAGGGTATCCCATTGAATATCATGCGGCGGATATTTGCATAAACAGGCCACCAGCCACCAATTGTTAGCGAGTCCCGCAGAAACAAAAGAAGCCACTGTTACAACAGGAAACGGCGCTTTTTTTTATTATTATTATCCCTTGCTTCTCTATACCAGTGCGTGTGTGTGTTTACTTTCTGGACGTAGAATTTTTTAACTTTTTTTTCTTCTTTTACTCTCCCTCTTTCCACCCTAGCGAGTGAAGGAAGCCATTTTTCATGGTCCAGCGTGGAGCTTTTGGAACACGTGTTTCGATCCGCTAGTGTGGTTTGGACCGCGGATTGATAACGGTTTGCGGGTGTTTTTTTATTATTGTTATTATTATTTTTTTAATTCTTGTTGTACGTGATGTCCGCTTTATTCTCACACACTTACCGCGCCTCTCTCACGGCTTTGGTAGCGGTTACGAGTATCGCTTTTCAAGGTGGGTGTATGTAGAAAAAAAATTTTTTTTTTCTCCTTCCCCTTCAGTTTAAGGCTTTTGGAAGAGGATGCTTACCGTCTTCCCACGTTTTTCACCAAGTCTTCTCTCATCATCGCAATGTAAGACAGTTAGATTGTAGATACAAATAATTGCAACTATTTATATATCTTGTATCGTTAATGTGAATGGCGGTCGTTCTTACTATGAATGGCGGTATGTAGTGCTCCAATTCAATCCGCAAATGTGGAAAAGGATTTCGTAGATTGCAAAAATGTGTACGAAAGAAATAAAATCCCTACTGATAATAAAGGAGAATGTTTTATTATTGTTTCTGTCCTCGTCCCTAAATTTTTCTTTTGTATTTTTACAATATTTCTCAGAAATTTGTAATTTCAAACAAACTATATGTTTTTGTGAATTAGCATAAGTCTTCAGTTTATCTCCAATAGCTAGCTTAATTAGACAAAGCCTCTTTCCATCTAAATTTCAAACAGCTCACTGCATCCAGCTTTCTTTAGTTCAAAACTAAAACATCCTATTATTACGAAATTCTAACCGATAATTGTGTGACGTTTAACAACAGTCACTTTCATTATATCTTCCACTTCATGCCCATTACACTGTTTAAATGACCATGCGGTTATAGTTCCAGGGGCATGAAGCGGTGTTGTGTGTGTTTGCCAGAGTCCGAGTTAGCCTAACTGGGGCCCGGGGCAAAAATTACTTTGGGGCCCCTTCAATCTCTTTTTTTTGTGTGTGTTTTTAAATCGATATTTAAAAAAGCTAATCAAAAACGGGAACGTAAGCTAAACTTTCTATTCGATTTCGGGCCCTCTCTAATGTGGGGACGCGGGGCAGGTGCCCCGTATGCCCCTGCCTTAGTCAGGCTCTGCTATTTGCATGCATACACATGTGTGTATGTGTTAGCTCTCTATAAATAAACGCGATTGAGTAAAATGAAATACGACGGTACTTTTCCGTTAACCGGTCCAAGCAAAAAATCGCCAAATAATGTTGAATACCACCAAATTTCTTTGGCGATTTTTCGCTTGCGCCTGGTTAATGAAAATGTACCAATAAAAATACTAACTACTAATACTATAACAATAAAAATGAAAGTGTGTCCGAGTTGAGGCTTTACAAGCCAAGCCGTTTGACCTGCTATCGAAACTAGAACAAATGTTCTGTTCTGATTTTTTGACTCGTTAAAATGATCCAAATTTGAGATTTGCCTGCCCACGAAAAAGATGCAGTGACGTATTTTCAAAATTATGGAATTGTTCCTTCTAAAAACACGTGTTTTAATGGGCATGAGATGAGTTTCTATGTGAAAACGGACAAAAAATGGTGGTGTAATGTATCAAAGAGTTCTGGCCACCTAAGTAAATTGGCTCGAGGTGGTTGACGACTGTTGGCACATCGACGTTCTAATACGTAAGTACCCTAAATTGTAGCTACTTGTCAAATTCAGATCCGAATCCATAAAATGCTTGATTTTCTATCTGTAATTTCATAACTGTTCTAGTTTCTGCTTTAAATTTTTATTTCAGTCGGTTGGAAAAGATGGGACGGAAACATAAATTTTATTTTCGGGTACCTGCTGCTAAACGTCAGAGATTATTCCCCAAAAAATCACCAAGATCGCACGATAAATTTACTAAAAATGTTAAAATCGCGGAAAATATTAATATTTTAAAACTATTGTACGATAATGCCACCCAAGGTACTCGCAGCCTTACTCAAGGTCTTCAATTTTACGGAGGGAGAGATTGGAGACAGCTCCTTTGGAGATAAACCGCACCATGTCTTCAACTGCCCTGCAGTTGTGGCAGGCCTTCACCTACTGAACTACCCTACTGAGAAGGCATTATACTCCGATTGTGCCATTGATATTGCCAAGAGTGCTCAAATGCATCATAACGTTTGATTTTTTCAAGTAGTACGACATCAACAACAACAAGTTAATTTATTTCATTTTGTAAAAAGTTTAATGATTTAGTTCTATTTTTTTACTTTCCTGTTTTAAAATATTTAGTTTACAAATATGCTATTTACTAGTCATTGAAATGGCAAGAACTAATTCATGTCTTTGTTTATACTAAGAATTGGATGTAAATTTTAATTCTTAGATTACGGGATGGTGATGTCTCACAATTAAAATGTTCACACATCCTGGTGGAGAAAAAGAGGATTTTCCACCTTTTCAAGAAATCGGAAGATGCCTGGATTCATTCATTTATCCTTGTTTATTTTCAAAAGCAATAAAATTAAGAATCAGACAAGAGATTCTATCATAGATAGAGAAATAAAACTGTGGCTAAAAATAAAATGCGGATCAATACCGTCTCTTTTTCTGAAATCCCGATGATTGATTGCTAAAATGCCATTCCACAAGCAGATACAATTTTTATTTCATCTACTAGAAAAATGTAACATTACAACTTTATATCATTTCCCACTGATTCTGATGAGACTTTCCCGAAGTTCCTAGCATAAAAATGAAATCCAGAGACGTCCTAGCAGATGGTATCAAACGGGATGTTTGTTACGGGCACCCACGCATAGCTTAGTCATACCACTGATTTTGGATTCCTCTCAGGGTCTGGAAAAAACGATTATCTATTGATTTAACGCTGTTATATAACCCGTGAGAGGGCATTGAGTCTTAGAAACCTGTTTTTAATTCCCTTGTTACATAAGTGACCACAAATCCCCACGACGAAATCAACTTTTTTTTTTTTTTGCTTTTGCTTTACTTGTGCATTCCTGATATCCGTTCCGCCTTGTCACATCACTTGCTACAGTAAAACCTCTTTTAGTACGTCGTTCTTGGGAAAATACAATATAGGGTGGGAAATATAAAGCTATTATTTTTAGATTTATAGAATAATAGAATAAAAAAGCTTTTTAGTAAGATTTTGGAATAATTTTGGCTTAAATTTATATTTTTAATGTAAACTATAGCGATTACTTTCTTCCTCTTTTAGTACGTCGTTCTTGGGAATAACAACATAGGGTGTAAAATACCAAGCTATTATTTTTATATTTATAGAATAATAGAATGAAAAAGCTTTTTAGAAAGATTTTGGAATAATTTTGGCTTAAATTTATGTTTTTTAAGTAAACTATAGCGATTACTTTCTTCCTCTTTCAGTACGTCGTTCTTGGGAATAACAACATAGGGTGTGAAATACAAAGG